>CAJQUW010012599.1:0-12420 GCA_907163375.1 Prostheceraeus crozeri | reverse complement strand
GGAAGGAGGAACATCGCGGAGCTGGGGTAATGGTGCACGATCTGTTCAGTCTAGAAAAAGGCCATTTCACGCATCAACGTCAGCAGAGGCTCTAATCATTCATCTAGGCGCTATAAACCGACGACGCTGCTATAACTTCTAATCTATGGAAGTGTAAAACTTCAGGGTTTTTGTTTGTTTGATCAAACAAGCCATACAGACAGATATTTCTTAGTTCAAGTTATTGTAGATTATCATGCCTCGAACAGCTGAGAATGCTGGCCCCATTGAATTTGTTATTCCTGGTGGTAGTGATGACTACATAGATTTGAGTTATGCGATGCTTGATTTGAGGTTTAGAATTCAGCAAGCAGATGGAACTGCTATTGACGATGCACATAAAGTTGGACTGAACAATTTACCATTGACTACATTACTTCGCGATGTTTCTCTAACGATTGGAGAGCAGCAGGTGGAAGGTGGTCAAAGCGATTATCCCTATAAATCATATTTCAATCATGTATCACAGTTTCATCCAGCAGCACAAAAAAGTCATATGGAAGCCATGGGATGGTACAGAGATGAAGCAGGAAAATTTGATGTTGAAACAAACAGTGGCTTTGTAAAGCGATCTGCTATGATTAAAGATAGTAGAGTATGTCAGCTATATGGTCCGCTGAATTTAGACTTCTTTAGACAGTCAAAGTTTTTACTCTGTAATACCAGCATGCGACTCAAGCTGACATTGAATAAGCCTGAATTTGCGCTGAATGCATTTGCTAAAGTTGACAATTTTAGAATTCATGTGGAAGATATTGCACTTTACATTCGTCGAGTAGTACCGAATCCAAGTGTCATTAGAGGGCATGCTGAAGGCCTTAACCGCCAAAATGCCATTTACCCCGTTCAGCATACAAAGCTTCTCACCTTTACAATTCCGAAAGATCAAAAGAGTTTCATGAAAGATGGCCTCTTTCCATCGGAAGCACCGAAGCTCCTCATGGTGGCAATGGTTGAAAATGATGCATTTAATGGTAATATAAAGAAGAATCCTTTCAATTTTAAACACAATCAGTTAAGTGAAATTGCTTTACGTGTAAATGGTGTGAGTCATCCTGGTCCACCCTACAAACCAGATTTTGCTTCGGATCAATTTATGCGCAGTTATGTTGATTTATGGATGTCTTTGGCTTTTACAATACGGATGACACCAACGGGACTGACTATGAAAGAGTTTAAGAGTGGATATACTATTTATGCATTTGATTTGACTGCTGACAGCGATATTAGTGCACCCTATCGTCAAGCGAACGTGCCTCATAATATTCGTTTGGATTTGACGTTCAAAAGAACACTACCTGAGACGATCAATGTATTAATTTATGCAGTCTTCGATTCAAATATTGAAATTACAAAGTATCGTGACGTGATTCTTCAGTATATTCGTTAATGAGTTGGTTGACTGCTGACGATATTAAGACTAAAGTGCAGCGTAATGCAGACGAAGCGACGTTGAAAGCTTTCGATAATGTCTATTCACTCGATAACTTACCACCTGCAGTAAATCACTATCCCATCTTTATTGTGCTAAACACTCATTCACAGAATTTAGGCGGTGAGCATTGGAAAGCGATCTTTATTGGAGAAGACCGACGTGGTGAACTATTTGACTCTCTTGCTCAACCTCCAAATATACCAACACAGCAGTGGTTGAGAAAACATACGCGTCAATATCAGCGAAATGAACACATACTACAACATCCACTTTCATCAACGTGTGGTGCTTTTGTACTGTACTTCATATTAAAACATTTACATGTATCTCGATTTGCATCTATTATTCAAAACTTTTCATGTAATCCATCCTCTAATGAAAAAAATGATTTGTAAGTTCTATCATGATTTGAAATAAAAACATCATGTTGGAAAAATTGTTTTTTATTTTACAATCCGCTGGGTACGTACATACTCAATGAGATAGTCTAGGATCATATTTGCTTGTACATGAGATTTTAGTCCAGTAATGATCACTTTACTATTTATGAAATATTGCCACATGCACAGGTAACCAACAACTAATGAGAGCTGCAGGAAAAAGTTCGGGTTCATAACACAAATTGTAACTGCTGGTACGAATCTTCAAAAATGATAGACTGTCACTCAATTGAGTAGAGATCACCATATTGTCCACAGTCAGATTCGACATCACACACCTCTCCCTCTTCCATATCCGACGTAGTAGTCTTTGTAGCTCTAAGCGCATTGACTGCGCCGATGAATGAGAAAGGGCGCCGAGAATCTGTACAGTCCCATTTGGGAAGAGTTGAAGATTCCGTGAATTGTTCATCTTCACCACTAACATTTGAGGACGGCCCGGGTAATACTTGCTGTTTGGAAGCTGTTGGTGTAATGTTGTGAGATCGATTTTGGTGTAGAGTCTGAAGCGACGGAGAATGTTGACGATGGTGTAGCGATGGCGCTTCATGATGAAAGAATGAGTAAATTGAGCGATGTACCTTCCTTTTATACTTTTCCCAACTACCTTGATGAAATGTGAAGTTAGTATGAAGTTGGGAATGATAGAGTTGAATTCGCCGATTGTTGACGCGCAGCCAGATGCGATTTCCAATACGTGAATGTCTTTTCATATAGAAGTATTTCAAGTCCTTCATGATATGATGTAGAGATTGAAAATGACGATAAGATAAAGCAAACTCTCTTCTCACATTTCCAGTTGAATCTTTGAAATAGACGTTTCGATCATGATCCGTTTCAATACGTTGTAGGGAATCTAATTTCCAACTCATGGTGCGTGGTAGTCATGTCTGATTAAGATTTGCATAGTAGGGCGATGAACTCACGACGAATAAATGTCATGATGGAGCGATGTATGTATCTTCTATACTTCTCCCAATTGTATTTGCGAAATGAGAAACAGTTTGCGGAATGAGAATGGTAGATTTGAATTTCATTTCTGTAATGTTGAAGCCAAACTTGATCACCCAAGGAGATGAATCTTAATGTTTCAAAATATTCCAAATCCCTCATGATATCATTGAGGTTGACAAATTGTCGCCATGTTAATGTAATTCCTCTTGATGTATGACCATGAGAATTTTTGAAATGTACGTTTCCATCACGATCAACTCTGATATATTGTAGAGAGTCCAAAATCCAAGTCTTCATGATGTTATGCAAAGTTGCAGATTAGCAATATAAAAATGTCGTTTTATCATATTTTGCTTAGCAATGCGGCTACAAAGAGATTTACTAGTAATCGAGCCGCACTCTTTTCTACTCCCATTGATCATGCACAACAGCTAAATGGAAATTGGGAAGTGGGTGTCACTCAACTTGTTTATAGCAACTGTGTCTATACTTTTGATCATGAGGTGATGACTATTAATATGAGGCGTACAGCTGCTTATCAATGTGAAAAGGGGTGCCGAGTATACATTCCACAGTGGCCAAAGAAAGATCTCTTATCATGTAAAAAGTTTATATATGATTTCTTGAATAAAGCGTGTAAACATATTGTCCAATTTACTCCGCACAATGATGATTATAATTATGTACATCATGTAGTTGAGAAAGATTGGATTGTTGGTTTAAGTCCAAGTTTAAGAAATGATTTAGGCTACCTCGCTAGCGCCTTAACAAGCTATGATAATTTTAACGTTAATTACCACATAAGTGGTCATAAACAGTTAATATATCGAGAGGAAGCTTATTATGTAGATCTTATTCCAAGAAATGAGAAGACGTTGGTGAAGAAGATTGTGATTAAGCCAAGAAAGACAAACATGACTCCTGAAACATTATTGAAGAAATTTAATTATCTCCTTCGAGTTGATGGTAAACAAGTGGCAACATTGACTTATATTAAATCATCTAATCATATTGCAATAAGCAAATTAAATGATGATGATCTAGTATTAGTTTGTTCAAAAGATTTTCATCAGTTCTTACGACATCGTTCTGCAGCTGTTCATGGAAAATCTGATATGCAACATTTACCATGTGAAAGGTCAAATCAATTTGATACAGAATGGGCCGTATCTTTATACAGAAAGTGTGTAGAGCCTTTTGGTGGTATCTTACATGAAACAAGAGTGTTGATGCCTCGCATTATTACTTCGGTTAAATTGGTTGTAGATTATTTAAATGAAGTGATTAATGAGCAACATATTTCATTTTCTGAAAAAGAAGGTACTTTGTCTCTCACTATAAGTGGAAAAGGTATTGAACTAATTATGGATAAAACTCTAATGGACATTTTGGGTTTTGATCAAAATATCTTTAAAAGTGGTTACTGTAACCAAAGCTAGCGCAGACATGTCGCTATCGCGTCGTATTAACTATTTTCAGATATATTCCAATATTGGTGAAGATGTACGTGTGGGAGATGTTGAAGCTCCATTGCTAGCAATGATACCATACCAGCCAAAAAGCTGCAGTATTTTATCTGAGCATACTTTCAAGAAAGTGCATTATACAAAGCTGAAATCAAACTACATCCCACAAATTGATATTGCCATTTATGACGATGCTGGTGCGTTGATTCCTTTTCATAAAGATGCTGTGACAAGTATCACACTCCATTTCCGAATGAAGAGTTAATGCAAAAGTATGCTAATATATTTTTCCAATGTGAATAATATGGAAAGTGAAAATAAGGACTCGTTTCTAATCTACTTGCCCAGTAATGCTTCTATGAATAAATTTCCCAAAAATAAACCATCAGACTATCGAGTAGAATTAAATCGGCCACTGCATTTAGAAGGTGAATGGGAGGTTGGCGTTTCTAGTATTTGCTATGATAGCAATATTCAGAATGTGAATGATTTGGAAGAAATGATATTGACTCCTCGCACCCATGATGGAATAACGATGAATAATGCATTTCAGTTCCCATACAATTTAACATCAGATGGAAAGTGGAACTATGAATGGATTCAGATAAAATCAGATTCTTATGAGCCATTTGGGAATGAGAAAATTATTAAGGCATTCAACAGTGGTAATACTTCCATCATGAAGAATAAAATCAGAAAGCTTATGAGTTTACTATCTATCATTGGAGTGGGAGACAGTTCCTCCGCTTTCATTCTTTTACTAAAGGTCTTTACGCTGAGGTTGGATAATGAATTCTATCCACATCTTGGTTTTTGGTCATGGACTACATCTAACGTCAATTGCTACTGCAAATGTTAAAAAGTTTATTCAACTCGAATCAACAAATTTCATTATAGATTTAAAATATTTGATGAAGATGTTGTAGAATGCGAAGAACGCATCATTTTGAAAAGCGTGGTGTTCAACCTTTATCACTTATTGAGTTAGTAAAACGATGGAATGAGACTGTGGGTAAGAAGTATGGAGAGAAAATTATGGCGGACAAAAATAAGTTGGTTATTCAGAAATATAATGACAAACTTACAGTTTATTTCTCTCCAACCTTGCGTCATTTTGTAAGACATTATACACCTATTATTGGAAGCGGTGTGGTGTATGCTTCTCATGAATATCACACTAAAGCTGATTCAGTTAATGATGAATGGTGGGTGGACATCTATGGCGATCGCATCAAGAAAATTTACCAGTCTTATGAAGAATCTAAAGTTGCTATCAATATAATGCCGCGTCTATATCATACAGTTGAAAGCTTCATTCATGTAGTAAATCCTTATATACAACAGAAGTTGAAGCATGTGATGAAAAGTAAATATGATGTAAAGACACACCACATTTCGTTTTCAATTGAAAATCAACGCGTTGTTCTGAAACTGGGTGATGACATTCAATGTCAATTGAGTAAAAATTTGAAAAAAACTCTTTGGCTTTTCAATGCTACAAACTGTGTTTGCTGCTGCGCATACGATTGGTATAGAAACACCAATGACACTTGATAAACATGAACAGCACCTTTACATTCAAAGTGATTTGATTTTACCTATTTCTGTTGGCGAGAAAAAAGATTACATTTTACGTGATTTCATTCATGATAAAGACGCTTCATATGGAATAGTCGAGAAGATGTTTGAATCTATTTTCTATCATCCGTCGTCAAACAAACTATACCCTCTATTGCTATCAAAATTACCAATGGTTTACAAGAGTGCATCCATGTGAAAGATACTAAATCCCTCGTACCTTTAGTGTTTCGGAAAACAAAGTGAAGTCATTGTGATATGTTTATTGAAATAAAAATATGTATATGAAAAAGTCTTTTTCACTGATATAGGGGGAATGGGCTGACTGTAGGCATATATTCACAAGGAAGAAACGATCTCATGCGATACATAAAACAACCATGTATATCTACAAAAAGCAACATCAACATACTGAGTTAAAGTTGATTATGTCAATACATCTCCTGAATGTGGTAGCGTGAGTTTTATTCTTTTGGGTGGAGGTATGTTTGTGTCAGGATGTCCATGTGGAAGAGATGTGTTATGTCCTATCCAACACCTCTTATCCTCCATGCTGAAAGTGCTCGTTTCTTGAACGTGTACGTTTTCACAGTATGAACTTGAGATTTTAAGATTGTCATATTGACAAACGTTATAGTTTTATTTTTATAGGCCTTCTTATAGGACCGATGTTTCATTTTGTGAACAATGGATTTTGATATACCTTTTAGCACGCTTAATACTATCTGCACATTCTTTTATTTTCATGGAATACATTTTAGGACGGAGGAGAATCATTTCATCTATTTCCTTTCCTGCTGTTTCATCCTTAAAACAACCAAGTTTGGCTTTATTCTGTATGGAATAGAGTGGATGAGTGGGATTGTAGTTAGATGTGTCGAAACTTCCTACTTCATTAAAATTTAAATCTTTTTGAGTGGTAATTCCTAAAAAGAAACTATCTGTATCACCACCCAGCAAGCGAACCTCTTTTACGAGAGGGCATGGTTTTAATATTTTGTAGAAGAGTTGATACATTTCAAGCTTGGAATAATCTAAAACGGCTTGCCCAATATAGATGGGTTTGCACAACTCAACTTCTGATTTAATCATTTTAACACCTACAAGATCCTCATCGATGATGTCTCTATCAATGAAAAGAGGTGATGAGGTCAATTTGTGATATTTTTGTTCATCAACGACTAGTTTGTAATTCATACGTTTTCTAACATCCTCCATGGTCTTTCCGAATAGACTGTTATTCTTATATTTATAAAAATCCTTTTCAAAATTATTTTGGGCGAGTGCACGTTTTTGACTGTTACTATCTATGTAGGGTTTGAGGAAGGCTTTCTGTCTAAATTTGATAATGCGGTGAACTGACTTTAGAAGCATGCCCATTTCTAAATAGAATTTTAATATGCAGAAGTGTACGAGATAATTTTTCTTATCATATTGGGTGAGTAAAAGTTTGCGGCATGGTTTGTACCTTGGCTGTCCACACTCTGTTAAGTTATTATGAAATTGTGACATGAATGGTGAAAACATATCTTCAGTCACTTCGCCAGATTCAGGTGCGAGTGGGAAATCAGCAGTTTTATTTTTAATACTATTTGGATAAATCAAAATCACTTCAAAATAATATCCCCAATCACCTTCATCTGGAATCTTCAGTATGTTTGAAGGGTTGGAGTAATACTCAAGCTCATCTTGATTTAACCAACTAAACTCGGAATGAGGTAGTGGTTTAGACAGTGAACTGCCATATAAATTATTTTGGTCATAGTACTTTAGGTGGATATGATCATCACCTACTGTTTCAGATTTTATATGTTTATTTACAAATGTGAGACCACCGCGTATTCCGCGCTCAAATATATTATACATCTCCGGGTCTTGTAAGAGATGAATGGTCTCACCAGTCATTTTAAAGGCTGATTTAAAGGACATGGCTGGTAGACTGACAAAGTGGACAGGATCTAATTTGTCTTCTTCTAATGCCACTCGTCGAAATTCCTGAAAGACATCAGCCAGCAAAATGACATCTAATTCTAAGTAAGCGATCATATAATCGCCAAACGTTTTACAATCAAATTTTAACCATGCCTCTTGAGCATGTTCATAGTCCTCTACTGGACAATCTTCACCCGTCAAATCGTTTTTGAATTTGTCAATGGAAGGAAGGGTTGTTTCATTTAGTTTAGACATTGAGCTAAAATACGCATAAGGAAAGACTCCTTGCGAGTGATTATTTCATCCGTTAAGTTTGGATAGTGTTTCTTCAAAGTTTGACTATGGGGAAGAAACTTGAGATTACGAACGAGAGAAGCTAGTGACGCTGACATGAATTGAAATGAATCTAAAAATTTTATTTCGAAGAAGACTGTCTTATTTTCTTTAGTTTTATCTACTGGTACTTTTTGCTGTCATTGCATGAATTTTTCTCTCGTTTGTGCTATTACATTAAACTGCACGATTTCATCTGGCTCAACCCTCCTTTATGAGCATATGACTGTTCATAGCCCTTTAAAGTTATGAAAAATGACGGGTAGTACACGACGTCTCAACCTAAGTGAAAATGTTACATTTGGAGCAGAGTGCGTTTCTAAATTTACCAGTGATGTGATCATGATCACGCACTTTCTTAATTTTATCGTCATCAAAACGTTTTATGACATTTAGGACAGGATGTGCAACTTTCAAATTTTTGTTTGTCTTCATCTGACATATGTAGTGACTTACGCTGCAATTGGGAATCATATGATTGTTGAAATTTAGCAGCTTTATCGGAAATTCTAGGAAATTTTGAAATGCAATCTTCACCTTGCCAAGTATGCATTTTGTTTTGTCTATTCCTAAAGTGGTCTGCCATACTTCATAGCAGGATATGGCTGCTGGCTTGTGGATGATATCATCCAATGTAGCATTCTATGTCTGCGTAAATGAACGCAGGGGACTTAATTCGTCACCATTATCCCTATGTGAAAATATTTTATCTTTGGGCATGCGTTCCATTTGTAATTTACCTCGCTTGCACCATTCATAGTGCGTTTCAATTTATCTTTACTCCAAAAGGAGCGATGCAGCGGTCGCATACAAAATGTTCACCTCTTTTAGAGTGCCCCAAGTGGAGTGTACAAGCGAGAGATTTTGGGAATACCACAGTAGTGCCATTCCTCGCTATCATCTTGTTTTACTAATAAGAGGTTGACTACACGTTCATAACAAGTTGAACGTGAATTATAGCGGGCACCCTTCAACCCCTTCTCCCACACGTGAACGACAATTTTAATCTTATTATGTTTTTCGAACGTTTCTACATCTTTGATTTTCATGTTGTTACTATCACAACCTTCAAAGTCTAGTTCATCCTCCCACTGTCTATAGCTATAGGTTGATCTCGATTCGCGTTGATATCATTATAGTGAAGGATGGATAGGGACTGCATATTTGAAACACATGTGATTTACAATCGACATTGATGACAGCTTTCTTATTATACAACGTTTTTGGTAGTTTAAATGTGCCTCGAGCTGCATGACTTTCTAATAGGGAAATTTGAATATGGCTGAGTCCACACATCAAAAATGAGAGCGCTGTCGCGTTGATTGAAATTTATCTACATTTGATTTTTAAAACATTGAATGTGAAAATTTAGCCAAGACTCGCAGTCTACAACTTCGGTTGCGGAAGAGGAAGGAACATGAAAACTGTATTCTCTCCGTCACTTGACCGTTTGAAAATCTATCTTAATATATTTTAGTTTAAGGTAGATGAGCGCCTTCATTCTAAATTGGCCACTCTCTTTAAATTGTTGAAGAGCGCTTCGATAATGTTTGAATTTTGAAGGAGCCACTCAGGAAAATCTACTATTTGTTTTTTTGGAGTAAGATTGGATTAGTATTAGTATGGACTCCTTGCAGTAGTCGCGTACTAAATTATTATGTGAAACATTAATGAGGGAGATGGTAGAGGTACCGTTGGTGTAGTGATCATTTGCATGCGTTGGTTTGTGTTGAAGTCTGTGCGAAGATCGCTGAAAGTGACTATCAAAAGAAAGAGGGCACAAATCGCAAGGAAAGGAGGATGTCATCGTCAGAATCAACTTCACCTGGAAGATTGACGCCGCTTTGCGTTGACAACACGTTGTTTGATGTGTCGAAGGAGACTGTGCTTCCTTGTAAAACATATGTCCGCAGTCGGCACATTCCCACTCGTTGCCTTGTCGCGAAGGAGTCCTGAGCTGGAAACTCACATCACCTGAAAGAGAAATCCATTCTATTCATCTCTGTTCAAGCCTCAGTGTATTGTTACAAACCTACCTTGACTCAACGACTCTAAAACTTCCTCGAGAAGGGTGGGCGTTGCGTGATGAAAGTTGATGGATGAAATTGTGAAAGATGCTATTAACCACGCGTTTGTCGGAGATGAGTGGAAGAAATTTTCAACTTTACCATTTCAACGAAATCAAGTATAAGGTTGATCACTTCACAAGATAGAGACCTCTCGAGAGAGCAGTTTACTTTGTACGTTCTGTCGCTCGGGATCTATACTCGATCTATTGTGTGCCAGACTCGCCCTCTCAGATACCTAAGTCTCTAACTAGATCAGAGATCACCCCTCTAACTTCGGCTACTACCCAGATGCATCAAACTGACCCAAGCATCAGTCCACTCTCCTACAACCCTACCTCTCACGTACTCCTCCGTACTCCTATTCACTCATCTCATTGGCTGGCCCTGCCCTTCCATTCCTGATTGGTTGCTTGTTGATACTTAAGAAATTGAATACATTTCAAGTTCTTATATACACTGTTCAACATGACAAGCCCTCCGACGAACACCAAACACAAAAATTCTCTTCTCCATCTCAACACCAATGCTCCAACGAAGGTTAGAGAAGGTGTTATTACCAGCGGACATCCAAGGAGGTGTGTATTTGAGAAGGACTGTCCCGACTTACTTAACAGGCGTGAGGTGGAAGTATCTCCAGTAGATACTGGACGATGTGAGGAGAGCACCAGCCACCAGTTCCTCACCAATTATGGGAGTGGTACACCTAACTCCCTGCCCACGAACTATGGCGGAGTGGGAGTATATTGACAAAGTGAGGCTCGCAGTGGAAGAACGATTAAAGCAACTGAACTGTTTTTGTTATCTATGTGAAGCCAGACTCTGGGACGATATTGACGATGAAGACCTTTTGAAATACATGCCATAATAAATTTTTATTTCATATTATCTTTGCTTTCATACTGCCTTCTTGAACGGGGCTTCAGTGGATGATTTAACCATGTCTATCTTTTTTTTTCATTTGAAATAGTGACGCTTATTCTAATTTTTAAAACTTAAAAACTTTCATATGGACGATGATTATAATTTAAATAGTGTCAAATAAAATTATGATAGCTTACACTTCTGATACAGGGATAGCAATCGACTGCGATCCATGTGTAAAGAGCTTGTTAGACTACGGATGGGCTTAAGTGGATGATTTAACCATGTATACTTTTTCATTTGGAAATAGTAGCAGCTTCGTCTAACTGTGTAAATTCTTAAAACATTTCATATGGAGCGATGATGGAGATGAAATAGTATTGTTTTTTTTTTTTAAAAAACAACACACCCATGTCAAATAGAATTAACGATAGTTAACACCTTCTGATAGGGGATAGCAATCGACTGCGACCATATGTAAGAGTTGTTAGACTAAGGATGGGTCTTAAGTGGATGATTTAACATGTATACTTTTTATTTGGAAATAGTAGCACGCTTAGTCTAAATTGTAAATCTTAAAACATTTCATATGGCGATGATGATAGATGAAATAGTGTCAAAATAAAATTAAGATAGCTTACACTTCTGATTACAGGGATAGCAATCGACTGCGATCCAGTGTGTTAAAGTGCTATTAGACTACGAAAAAGAGAAGTGTGTTATGTTGCGTGTGGCGCGTGAGTGTCCTCCCATTTCATTCCATTCATCAATTCGTCTCATTGATAGAGACAGGTAGAACTCATGGTTCTCATAACGTATGCAATGGTAAGTTTTAGGCAACCTTCGACAGTTGGCTAAATGTCGCCCTGGCGCGAATGCATACTACGTTGAGACAGAGGCAATCACTTGCAAACATAACGCAGAGAGGTTTAACAAGATTGACCATTGCCGAATGTCCCTTCCGGTATACATAGCTACGGGTTTCACCGCCGCCCTTTACAGGAACGCCCGTCGAAAGGAAGTATTACACCGAACTTCATTTGCAACGTTCAAGTTGACTGATAGCAGATTCAACTTAATGATAGTATTCGCCAGTCCGAGGACTGCCCAGGCAACGCGGGAGGAGGTTCTATCATGTCTTGCCCCATGGTGGCCATTAGAGAGCCGATGGTTCGTTTCGGGGTGTGAATTTGACTATTGGCTGGAATAGTCCAATGGGTATGACGGTTAGGTTGTCATAGACCCTATACCGCCGAGGTCGTACTGGTGCATCTGGCACCTTTCGGATGCGAGTGGTATTTGGAGTCCACACC
>CAJQUW010012598.1:0-149132 GCA_907163375.1 Prostheceraeus crozeri | reverse complement strand
GGAGGCGGTTACCAATCAATAGATTCTGATGATATTGTTATTCACGATATTGAGATATGTAGGAAATTAAATTAAGTTCTGATTCACCTATGCTACATGCACTCCATTGATTATATTGCTTCGTTATCACGTGAATTTTGCGAACGCCCTTCACAATGCGGCCTTAATAGACTTAATGGTATGAACCAGGTCTACTTAACTGAACTTAGGAAATTAAGCAAAAGGCTTAACCAAGTAAGCTTCCTGTGGACCGAAATCAAAGCACAATTATCACTATAGACTGGCACTGAAAAGGTTCGAAACCGGTTGATAACTCAAAATCACAAGTAAAATACAAATTTAAATGTCAGAGTTAAAACAGATGAGAATAAATAAATGTATGACCCGCAAATCGACAAATATATTATGTATATAATTCAATAATGCTTTTAAAATGCTGCAAAGAATCATAATATGTTGCTAAAGAGACACACGGAACTGGCTAATAACAATACTGTTCTGAGAACCAAATTAACGTTTAAGTTATTGTTTATTGCCTCCGAAAGTCAATGGGTGACACTTGTTTACAAAATATGCAATTCCGCACTTATCACAATGCGTTGACACACAACCTGACAATTACGCAAGATCACATCACATATTTACACATGTACATCTAACATTAAAATAGTTCATATAAACGAAACACTAAATATCCGAAATCATTATTCTACACTCCCCCGTGATCTATAAATCACTAAATATCCGAAATCATTAAGTAGTAATATAATCACGTAGATAAGCGGGTTGACGTCTAGTCCGAGTACTTCGTCGTCGTGACATACGTTGTTCATTCGATAATTGATCACTACTCTCACTTTCTGAAGACGATTGTGTCGGTAACGGGGGAAATAGCATGCATTACAGCATTTGGATCACTATAGGTCACAGAGTCATTCTCAGAGTCGATTCACTGCTCGATGTTATTCTGCTTTCTTGGATTTGACGGGGAACGCCTTGATATGGCTCCACGTGTTCTGTCGTGCTATACCATCGTTGTTCACTTCAACCGATACTGATGAGTTGATCCCAGTAACACGGAACGGTCCGCTCCACTCTGAATCACAATGTCCATCTGTACGTAAATAGACCAATTCCCCAATGCTGAAAGGATTGTCGCATAGCATTCATCAAAACACAGTCGGCGCGATCTCCAAAACCTCTGACAATATCACAATCCATTTTTCTGTTTGTTATTGATTCCTGCATTTTGGCATTGGCGTAAAACATCAATTGATACGGCGAAATACTTCCCTTGACCGCTGGTCGCGCCTTTTTGAACCAAAAGACACATTCATTGATAGAATTGCCCGATCTTGCTGCCATAGTTATGATGGTAAGGTGATTCCTATCAGATATTACATTACCATTCGGCCTATAAGCACACGAATACTCCTGCGCTCATTTACACTCCACAACTCCATAACCTTCCTGAACTCGCACTCCCACTGTGAAAACTGTCCCATTGTCCGACAATAATGCCTCGGGTGGACCAAATTCAGAAAAAATTTCAAGAAATTGTCCGACAGACCATACTTCTGTCTTTGGATTGAGCAGCACTTTCATTGGTTAAACATCTCCAAATACAAAAACGAGACCCGTTGTCCATCACCGTCAAATACGGAGTAGCTCCCACATGTGTGATGTCACAAGAAACTCTCTTCCATATCCATTCGTTGACAGTTTCCCCTTTCTATAATGTGGGTTTGTCATAGGACAAATCCTAGCACATCTATCACACCCATTCACGACTTCTTCAACCACACTCCTCTTCACTGAATCACAAACTCCTCATTGGCCACTTGCAGCGTTCGATCAACTCCGAGATGATGTCGCTCATGAATTTTCCTAACAGAGTTTTCCATATCACCAATCGATCCAGAAACCATTACCACTCCCACATGAGGTTCCTCCTTCTCCAAATCTTGCCCTTTAGTAAATAACCAATTTCTTGGCACCCTTGTTAACTGATCTGCCAAATTGTCGTTTGAAGGAACAAGGTGAACAGTCACATTAAGACCCTCAAGTTCACGAAGTTCTCGCAAGATGTCAATGCGACGACGTATTAACATTTCTGACATTGCATGCGTACGAACAATGTGTGTACCAGAAAAGCAGAATATAGCCATCCGCGAACAGTTGCCGAGTCAGTCTTAATCGTAAATGTTTTGCAGTTCCACCTGATCGCCATGTTTACTCCCCTTATCGCAGCATCCAATTCGCTCGTGTTGATGTTGAGAAGTGTCGGATTCCTTTCTTAACCATGCTGCATCTTCGACTACATTACCGTTGATGGTCATCACTCCTCAATCCCCATAGCAATATTACTCGCATCCGTCCAAATCTCCACCTTGCCATCAGTAGGAACCACCCATTTGCCGCGTCAGGATCGTCACCCAATTTTAGGACGTTCGGAAAACTTCCAAAACCTTGTTCATGATATCGTCGCTGACAAGTTATCCCAACCCACCTTTTCCTTCGCAGTCAGTCGTTGAAGATAGCCAATATCACGGCGCAACCAACCACAACCGGGAAAAATGCCCCCAGCCACTCACCAACCACCTTGTGAACCTGTCTTCTTGTCAACTTATTTCCATGAACGTTCGGCAACACCCCATCTCGTTTCCATCCAAAGTGCCGATCGACCCGAAGACCCAATACCCTGACATTTCACCTCGAGGCGCCCGCTGGCTTCGTCTTCAATCCATAGTTGTTCAGGACCTGAACGACTTCCTCAACTGGCACTACCTTCTCATTTACAAAGATGTCATCAATGTAGCTACTGGTACCTGACTTCAATCTATCATTTATCAGTCAACACATGTTCAACAACTTTCGTCATTACTTTTGGCGCAATGTTTAAACCAAACCCAAGCGTGTCAGCACGAACATCTTATCTCTTCCACTTCACTCTTTTTGTTTTACCCTGAAACTTCCAAAGCGACTGATGAATCCTGATCTGCAGGTATGCCTTCTTAAGATCAACTATGGAACAGTCTGGCCCAAACTTCCTCCATTCTCTAATTCTGTCTTGACAGAGTGGTGTTGAAAATCCTGGACGACTCACGATGTTGATCATTCAAATACCTGAAATCAAGCACAGGCCTCACGCTTCGTGGTTTCCCCCTTTTCTGTCGCACACTCATCAGAGGCAAAACATTCCTCACCTCACCATCCCTATCAGCATCCCAAGGTTGTTTAGATTGTAGTTGAGGAGGTGGTTGCTGTATTCAAAAGATAAATTATCAAAATTCCATCCGAAATCACTCTTCAATCTCTTTAGCAAAGGCATCCTTGTCTTCCTCTGGTACTGTGTAGTTACCACGTCGTCTATCTGATGGAGGACCATTCTTCCATTTCCAACGTACCGTCCATATCTGATCGTTGTAAACCGTCTCGAAGTCATTATCAGCAATCTCGATGGGCCTATTCTCTCCTTTTGGCTTGTCTGGCAAATACTCGTTCGGCTAGATTATGTGCAACACAGGCAGTTTTCAAATCAGAATAGTTATCAAAAAAGCGATCACTCGTAACATCCAATTCAATTAACTTGCGCGAGCTACTTCCAGGTATGTATAGTCCATTCTGCAGTACAACGTCGAAACCCACTATCATCTCTACCCAAGTGGCAGCCTATCCACTATAAACACCTCCACCGGACCAACATTCACTTCGTTCGTTCCCATTACTACATGTTCAAGTTTTGTCTTACCCCTCGATTCGATCTTGGTACAGTCCATTATTTCCAAACTTACCGGAAAAACTTAACCTCTCAATCGGAACACGCGACTCAACGGCAAAGTTAGAATCCAGCAAAGAAAAAGTACTGCTGTGTCGATCAAAAATTTTACAGACCCTCCCGTTCACCTTCCCCAAATGTGTCTGCCAATCAGTCAAGCTTAGAGACGAGGTTGCGATGCCGGTACCATTCCCTTCGATTGCTGGGGGGCAACTGCTTGCATTTGTTGCGCTGCCCCCGGCACGTCGTTTAAAGGAACCGCAGTCGTAGAAGAGCAGTTGCTTTGGTAGTGACCTTTCTGACCGCAGCGAAAGCAAGTAATTTGACAATCTTTCCGTAGATGACCGATGCGATTGCAACCAAAACACCTAACGACCCTACGCTGTTGGAAATTACTACCGGTATTTGGATCCTGGACCCTCAGATCATGGTTCATACTGACAGGCCTGCCAACGCTAGCACACGCAGAAAATTCAGGCTTATTAGACCAGATTTTATTAGATTTTATCAGACCACACAAAACCTCAGCATAACTTATTTCGTCACCCACGTGCATTTTAACCTGGTCCCTGACATTCTGCGGCAAAGCTTCCAGTAATAAGATTTTTTATTAGATTTTATTAGACCACACAAAACCTCAGCATAACTTATTTCGTCACCCACGTGCATTTTAACCTGGTCCCTGACATTCTGCGGCAAGGCTTCCAGTAATAAAAGGCCGCTGACATAATCCATAGGATTTTTACTTCCACCTTCCCTACTAGCAACATTAACCATCTTCCTTATTCTCTCCCCCACAACATCAAGTGAATCACCAATTATAGCCCTTGTACTCACTGCAGTTCTCCAAGCGTCCACGTCGTCGCAGCCCGAAAGCACATCGTAACGCATTCTTAATAGCTGTTGCATTGTATTTATCAGCATCTGGCAAGTTCTTCCATGTGTCATACGCGGCACCTGACAAATTCATTGATAAAATCTTCCCCTCTTTATCTTGTAATTCATCTATTTCAATCGCCTGCTCGAAACGGTCCAACCACCTCTCACAATCTCCATCCCCACTAAACTCAACAATCTTTTTAATGGCCTTCATACTCAATGCAATTCGTTGCCCGGCTAGCTTCTGAGAACCAAATTAACGTTTAAGTTATTGTTTATTGCCTCCGAAAGTCAATGGGTGACACTTGTTTACAAAATATGCAATTCCGCACTTATCACAATGCGTTGACGCACAACCTGACAATTACGCAAGATCACATCACATATTTACACATGTACATCTAACATTAAAATAGTTCATATAAACGAAACACTAAATATCCGAAATCATTATTCTACAACTGTATTTTTGGATAAACAGTTTTTCATCAACAGAAAATTCAACTGCACATTTCCACACTAAATAAAATCGATTCACACAACGTAGATTAAGGAAACTTCACATACATACGAATACGACAATATTTTAGTTTTTACGCCTCTTTTCCCTCTTAACTGAGGCTCACCTGTCACAGAGCACTTACAGTCTCTACTCTGGCCGTATTGAGTTGTGTCAGCGTCACGGTTGCCAATCAAAATGGTTTTCGTAAAGAATGTTCCTGCGGCTTTCCAAGGGAAAGCCTAGGAATGAAATTTGAATAACGTGAACTTTCTAGGAGACATCTAAATTTTATGTACTCGTCAATATTTAAGCTGGAAAATCAATTGTAGCTTGTAGTAAGAGGTCTAAATGAGCCTATATTCCAATTGTCAGACTATTGACTTCCGGCTAAAATATGGACAGGAACATATGTTTTAGATGTTGCTGAGAACGTTGCTGTCATTCAAACTTCGTTCCGAGGCTTCATCAGAGGTCATCTTGCTATACTCCTGAAAAAAACCATTTTGACTTGACACCAGGGTAACTGATGTTGCACATATGTGTTTCTGTTTTTCAATAAACATTTTGTTGTTGAATACAGCTATGCTATGTCATACCCGTCAGACGCCTGATTCATTAAATGTTGTCAACAAGGATATGATTCCATCTAGAAAATGTGTCCTTCTTATTAACATGAATCGTGCACTGACAGGGAATCATGTTTTAAGTGCGATTAATTTATCATATTTAGCTTACATGAAAGACATAGTCACAAATTCTCTTCTTTTACATGCAGAGACTGGGATCACATCAATTGATAGTCTATGTACTTTAGAGTCCAACATTCGTTCAGTTCGAACTTTATTCACTACATTATTGTTACCTCTCAATGTGTATGTGGCATGTCATTCGTGTTTTCTCCATTGGAGAGCTGACGAAGCGCCGTGAACAGCAAAAAAGCAGTGTTTTGATTATCCGATTGAACCGTTTTTTATTACTCAACAATAACCGATATCGTAGTATTCACTATATAGAACTACATTGATAAGGGTAAAGTTACACTTTCTTTGATACTACGGCTGTGTAACTGAGGCAAAACATGAAATTTTTTAGTATTAACTCCTGCGTCATTCGAATATCAGTCAAATAGAATCAAAGACACGATAAGAAAACAATCTATCTGAATTACATAACTATGATCGAACGGATACAAATCTTAATATATATTTACAAATCATTAATATATTAATTAACTAGTGTGCGGCTATCAGCTTCAACTACATAATCATCAAAATCAATTTTCATTCAGTATAATCACGACCTGATGAGCTTACCTCGCGTTCATATTTTGGATTAGACAGCATGAACATCTCGCAGGAGAATCTGCTACCAATGCAATAACCTTGCAATTAATTTGCTTCCTCGAAAATTATACACATCATTAATTGATGAGATGAGACTTTCCAATAATATATTCCAATTAGGATTTGGGGATTTGCCGATGTAAAATCCAACCATTATGATGTTACACATCCGTCTGCGCTCTGCAGGTGATAGATTAACCAAACTCAACAAAAGAGGCCACACCTGAACTTTACGGGATAGTATAGGTGAAAATCCATCCGTATTCAAAATGAAGTAAACTGTACCAGACGTAATCCTGGGAAACAACTGACCAGTGGTGATGTCAGAATAGCCATTTGACCTCGACATTTCAAGTAAATCCTCAGCACCTGAGTACCTCTTAAGTATTGTTAGTAGCTGTTCCTCAAATGGAAGAATGAAGATATCCCCTTCCTCGGAACTTATTTTTGAAATTGAGGACATCGGTTCCATACAAGCAGATTTATGTTTATAGAGTGATGGGACTCGGTTTGGTACAGGTAATGCATCAGCAAATAATTTCAGTATATCGTGGTTTGCAGCATCTGAGAAAGCATGCTTTGAAGATATTTCTAAAAGACGAGTAGAGAACTCCATCACCGATAAGTTTGAGTCGTAATAAAGTTTTTCATCGTCCCCATCAACTCCATCGCTATCACGGTCATCGTTGTTTATGAAACTTGACGAAGACGAATTAGAATCCGAATCGAAGACCAATGGGGATGAAGCCCTTAGCGGCAAGAAGCCATCATTTATGTCTATTGTTGAAGTTAAATGATCGCCACTAGAAACCGTCGGATTGACTATCTCAGTTTCTTGATCACTCGACATATCATTATTGAGTGCCGATGACGAAGAGCTGGAGGCTGAATTAAATTCAGTAAATCGATACCGACGCACACGGTAGTAAACTGGTTTCTTGCGTTTGGGCATACCTGAAAAGGTAAGCAATGTTCAATTAACAAACAGAATTCTATGAATTGGTATTCAGATACGAAATGTAAATTTAGATTACTCCAGATGTACCGTTATTCTGTGTCTCTAACAAGACACCTGACCATCCACAAAATGCCGGATAGCAGATAGTCAAATATAACCAACTCCATAACTTGTGGATGAATTACCTTAATATCATATCTTATCATTAAAGAAGTATCGTTTTACATGATGGTTTAAAATCAAAACAAGATTAATGTTAATTTGATTATATTTGTATTACATTTATGAGAAATTTAACAAAATTATTATGTACCCGAAAACAATCGAACCGAGTATAAGTACACTCTGCATAACGTTTTTCGAATAATGTTATGGGCATATAGACAACATCCCATCTTCAGTTAGAAAAAATCATTGACTTGTATTTGTAAAATACTGAATACTCGAAATATTCATAGTCTTTCTAAATGATTACTAATAAAACTAATAAAATAATCTGCCGGTGATGTCATCAAACAATTAAACAATGTGGAAATTTCACGTAACTACAGGGTCGATTTCAGAGATTCTGTCATCTAGAAGAACTATCAAATTAAAAGAGTATCAAACTGCCAAACATTTTCGCTTTCGGCGACCTCGTTTCAAATTAATCCCTAACTGGTTCACTGCAGCAGTCGCACATCTCAAGGCTTCATCCTGATCATGTGGAAATCTTGCACGTATTGCCTCTTTGAAAATCTGTGATCTCTGAGGAGACAATGGTTTCCTCCCCGTATCCCTAACGGGAAATAGCATGTAATCACACAATTCCTCATCGCTGAACAATACTCTAGATATCCGCTACCCGTACAGAGTAGGAGGAAAATTTGAACTTCCAAGTTCGGTTCGATTCTGCTCCTTGTAAAACACAGGGTTTAGTTCTGATAAAGGAGGTAAATCGGTTTTAACTTGGTTGGTCATCAATCGTTTCATTTCTTTATGATTTCTCTTCTGATTATCTCGAATTTTAGATAGAAGTTGTATCTCCTCTCTTTTAAGTGAATGACAAACTAGACAACATCCTCTCTGAGTTACATTCTTCACAGTATCTCCGTCTGAATCGTCAGATTCTAGTATTCGAGTACTATGAGAAGAGTCCTGCTGGGAATCCTCAGATGAACCTATTTCTCGTCTTGATGATAAGCTGTCGTTAAGAAATCCGAGGGACGCGTTCGCCAAATCAGTTCCTAAATCGAGCTGTTTTTCGAGTCGCCGTTTGTAAATTTCCATATCCTTCAGAAATTCAGACGTTGCGATAACTTTGCCCACTAAATCAGGTTTGATTAAGATCGTATCTTTCGGCGATAATTCATCTACATTGATAGTCGTTGGGAATAAATAGAGCTATTTGAAGTCAAAATGACATATTTCTTATCCTCATCAAAGTAAATCAGGATGTACTTGATTCGTTTCTCCTCTGAGAATTTAGTAAGAGGAGGAATGACTCTGCGTTTTGAAGCCTGAAATGGAGATTTTACTGAACAGTAGCTATTCGACATGGTAGAATATAAACATTTCTTGCTTATGATTGAATAGTAAAAAATACCAAAAACATTGATCAAAGTTACTCTCAAATGCGTCACAACAGAACAAATCTAGGTATCAACAGTATCTTGGTTGAAATATTTATCCTAACCCGTTAAGTATGACAACATACTTTACTATTGATATCGAGACTAGATTTGGTCATACATTGTTTGAAATATTTATCCTACCCCGTCACCAATCAATGAAAATACAAAAATCTGAAGGTCTGATCAATATTGTTGAGTTTTGTCACATCCGACAGTGAAAGCGATGACGTTAATTTTATCTAATCGACCTGAAACTTTGCATGTAGAATGACAACATACTTTACTATTGAAAAATTTGAGGAATGTAAGCGGAGCCTAATATAATAATTGCAAGAAAAACTCCAAATTTTAACAGGGATTTTGGGCCAAACTTCATGAAGAAGACAATCCCAGAGTTGGCCACACTTCACCACACTTTTTGAAGTTATATGTATTACAAAAGGATATTGGTCTGGTCATAATCACTTCCCGCGTTGTTGCGAAATTAATTTGTTACCTCAAGGATTATCTGCTTAGAATGTGTCGAACAGAGGATGTCAGATCAAGCTGCTGATATCGCTGTGCTTCACGCTATCGTCTCCAATTCAATGATGCTTGTCAGATTTGTATACTGAATTTTTTTAATGTAGGAAATATCCTCAACTACATGCATCTGGGGCTTTGTGACGATTAATTTTTACGGATTTTAGACAAATTTGGGAGGAGAGCAACCCGTAAGCATAGAAAGCTTAAAATCGTTGACGGAATGCTTGTGGTTAAAAAAGTCAGTAATTTATTATGAAGGATACGCCACATTACACACTAATTTATTAATATTACTTTGTACTGCACAAGTTTTGGTGGCTCTTGTTTATCTGTTAGCGCTTTGATCATATCGCTCCGATCTACATTCAAATGAACATGAATTCTCTCATACGACACAAAAAACTGTTAGGGAACAGGCTTGCCAGCTAAGTTGTTGGTCTCATCTAAGCAAAGAGTGAAAGATTGTCATCTCTATTCGCATGAAGTTCCGCAGAGATATTGACGTCCACATCTTGCAGTAGACTCAGGTTGAAAATCTGCCAACCCAGTAATATGTGGTTTGATGAATGTCTTAATTAATCCAAGTTCGCATACAACGATAAACAATCTGTGCATTACTTTCACACCAAGCTGTGTTCAGCAAATTATGAAAACGATCTTTAAGTGGCTAACTCATCCAGGATAAATGTCGGTCGTCAGACCCTGAAAAAATGTAGCTGCAAACAGACTCATGGGATAGCAGAGCCTCATAAGCTTCCAACCTCCGCACGCTAGTGACCAGGAGGCAGATAGACACTAAATTTGGAGACCATCCGCTTTACCCCGTCGCATGTGTTCATGTTCAGAGGAAATAAAATGGAAGAGAGAGAATGAGTGAAACAAAAGCTTCAGTTGATAAAAGCACTGAAATCCAAGTGGGCTGGGATACCTATACGTTATCACATCATGGATACAGAGGATCGATAGCCTTAAGTTCTTTAAGAAGTACAGGCATGCATTTGGCAGCCATATAGTCGCAGAAACATATAATGAAGACTGTGAAACCGGTTCAGATAATTAATGAAAATAATTGAATAAGCATTTTACTGTTGGAATTCTACTCAAAATTATGAAGCTTGAAGAAAAAAAAATTGCTTGTAGTGTTCAATATACAATTTCGGTATGTTGATCGCAGTGTTTCACTCATTAAATACGTGAAAGTGTTGCACTAAGGAGTTCGGCAGACAATAACTTCAGACAACTTCTCTGCATAGCAAAGTAAGTTCGGACGAACCTGAACATTTGCAACCCTGTAGCTTCCAGAAATTAAAACGACGTGAAACAAAATCAAATTATAAATCATGATTGATTCATGTTTAGCAGTCAGGGTGTAGGATACATGTTATAGGATTCTATCTTAGCCTCTTGATTGGAAGTCTACAGATAATCACCATTCGCTAAAAAACAATACATTGTCCGACATTTAGTCTAAGATGTGTCATATTTGAGGAATTTCACTTAGTTTAGCTATATTTGAGGAATTTTTGAGGATTTGAGGAGTGAAACATTTTTTTGAGGAATCTGAGGAATTTGAGGAGCAATCACAGGCCTGAATATTTATCCTACCCCGTCACCAATCAATGAAAATACAAAAATCTGAGGGTCTGATCAATATTGTTGAGTTTTGTCACATCCGACAGTGAAAGCGATGACGTTAATTTTATCTAATCGACCTGAAACTTTGCATGTAGAATGACAACATACTTTACTATTGATATCGAGACTAGATTTGGTCATACATTGTTTGAAATATTTATCCTACCCCGTCACCAATCAATGAAAATACAAAAATCTGAAGGTCTGATCAATATTGTTGAGTTTTGTCACATCCGACAGTGAAAGCGATGACGTTAATTTTATCTAATCGACCTGAAACTTTGCATGTAGAATGGCAACATACTTTACTATTGACATCGAGACTAGATTTGGTCATATATTGTTTGAAATATTTATCCCACCCCGTCACCAATCAATGAAAATACAAAAATCTGAAGGTCTGATCAATATTGTTGAGTTTTGTCACATCCGACAGTGAAAGCGATGACGTTAATTTTATCTAATCGACCTGAAACTTTGCATGTAGAATGACAACATACTTTACTATTGATATCGAGACTAGATTTGGTCATATATTGGTTGAAGTAATTTTCCTCCAATCAATCAACATACTGTACTACTGATATTGAGACTAGATTTGGTGATATCTTGTTTGAAATATGTATCCTCCAATCAATAGAAATGGGATGTATCAGTGGTGATTTGCCAGATGTATCTGACCGATTATGGTTGTGATAATTAAAAATGCTTACCTAAATATCATCGGTAGACTAACAGTATGCACAAATTGACAGCATTCATTAAAAAAACTTGTGGTAGGATCCTAACTAATCAACCATTGACTAAGTTAACAGCTCAGTAAGGCGCGGAAAATTCTGATAGATTTTTGAGTCATTTGAGATGATAATGCCAAACTGACCATGAAAAGCAACGCAAATTTTTGTATTTTTGAAATTCAGTTCAACATTGAAAATTATGCACCACTAACGGTCTCAATGTTAAATTAAATTTTATAACTATTAAATTGGTATTGATATAAATCCGCGAGCAACGTGAGAATTCAATAAGGGCTTCGAAGAGAACATGTCACGGTATTTGGATCACGCCTATACCTGTGTTACACTTATATAACGTAGAACTACGTATTACATACTCAAATCCGACAGCTGATGAGTTGAGAAATTGAACATCTGACGAGTCATATCCATAAAATTACACGAACGAAATTTCGGACTATATATAGTTGACAGTAGCTATTACCCGGAGTAATACGGAAGTGCACTAAATTTCACGTGTATCTTATTGCAATGCACGTGATATAGACCATTAGACGTAGGTAGACCCATTATACATTTATATGTACATGTAGATCAACATGAATAGTTTCATCACACAATACATTATCAAGACACAAAATTTCATCATAGTTACTGTTCCGAATAATCAGAGTTACTTACAGTCATACTGCTATAACGAGAAAACCTGTTGTCAGTAGAACCCTTCATATCATATCGCAATTAACAACTAGCTATGTGCAACTTTGTACACTTCAAACAGCTTTTCTTACTGCATCAAATCACATCTACTAAGAGCATGTGCGCCATGAATGTCAAACAACGATGCGGGACGTAATCTCTAATTGAATGACATTTTTTAAGGCACTTTACTTAAGCTGAGGAGATTACGTGCATTATCAGAATATTAGGTGATGGCACAATAGAAAATTTTCCCACAATTATTTAAGAACAAGAATAATAATATTGAATTAAGAATACATATAGAAGCCTAATATCATAAGACGTGTCTAAGCAAATACAAATTTGACCACCACACTCAGCGAATCCTAAATCCGAATCAGAGTAAATTAATTTTGAACCAAAACGAAAAGATTAACTTTAAACAAATCCGTAATTGGCATCAAAGTCATCCGTCCTTACTCTATGATCAAGGTGCATTAGAGTAGTGCACACTACGTATATGTTAAATCACTCACTCTATAATGCATGAAATAGGTTAAGTGACCTGTAAATATTTTGAAATACAATTGGTCTCCCTAGTCTACTTCATTTCCTATTCGTGTTATTCCATTATCAAATGACGATGTCGAATAGCCAGAAAAATTTTGAACGCACGAAATTGTGTGTTGCTTATAAATAATGAATAGGTCGGTCAAGAAAATTCAGCCTAGCGTGCAGTCTGGTCTGCAAAAACTATGAATTTCAATGATTTATTCACATTCTCCAGTGTATATCTCCAGTTTATTCACATTCTCCAGACAATGATTTATTCACATTCTCCAGTATTTATGACCAAATAAAAAATTACAGTGAAAAAGTACAATTTCAATTCACATAAAAAGAGCAAGAAAACTAAAACTTAATTAACGACGTGCTTAACGTTATAATTTGATTATAATTGTGCATACCAAGTTTGGAAAGTGAAACTAAAAGAGTAGAACAATCAAAGATATTTAGAACAATACTCTACATTTCATAAATATGTATCTAGAAACGATAGTACCTGTCTGTCACTAACCTGCAGCATTATATATTGTAAGGAAGATATCCAATTTCCTACTTTGTAAACTTATCAAGTGTCAGATCTTGGGAAGTCCATTCGAACCAAGGCCAAGATAGCGGCGCGTTCTCGTATTGGCTCCTCCTGGACATTTGCTGAGGTAGCTTGTCAAACGATCCGTCGTACACTCGTCAGAAGCTCTTTTAATTGATCCCGGTAGAATCGGAGATCCTGAGAGAGTACCTTTCAGGAAAAATATCTCCTGAGACAGGATTGCAGGTGATTCCAACAATGTGCCAGCTTCATGTCCGGAAAAGCACCCGTGGTGACGTTGTTCAAAGCAGTTAACCTCTCAGTACAGTCAGGCGACAAAGGAGCTTGCACAACATCGGCGGAGTACCTGCGGTGCATGTTATGCTGTCGAGGACATCAGCGTAAATGGGAAATGGTCAATCAAGTCGAATGTCTGGTTGGACAGGGGCGTTTTATCACCTGTCTCGAAGAATCAATGATTCGGCAAGGACTAATTTGTTCACAATGTCTGCAATATAATAATAACCATGCATTCATAAGTGCAATGTACAGTGTGTGGTGCAAGATTATGTTCACCCAAGTTTTATGTTCATCATTAGCTGGAGGGAGAGCCGGAGGGCATGAAGGGAGATTTCTACGGGACATTGGAGGAATTTGCATCTACGCACTGAATGAAGTAGGCTATCTTTCATGTGCAGGTTCGATGACCACAAGTTCCTCATCCATCTCTACAGCCTGTGAATCCGAAGCAGCTTGCAGTTCCAGCATGTCTGTGTCACCCGCCCGTAAAGCCTTCCTGTCGTATTTACCGGTTTTCCTTTCCTACTATTTTGTGATGTTGAGCGTGACCTTCATTGGTTTAGACTCCGAGACTGATCCGTACAGTGAGAACGTGCCAGCACTTCGTGATAGCAGGGTAGCTACAGCTTTCGCTGGGATAAACCTTTACGATGTAGTCTTAATCTCCAGAAACGACGAAGGATCCTTTCCCCGGAGTATGAAGAACCCATAGAAATATAATACAATTTCAACAAATAGTTGTTTAATAGCGACATTAAGAACGTTGTAGGATCATTGCCTTAGTGGAATTATGCTGATTTCGCCAGGCGAAAACTTTGTAAGAGCTCTCATTCAACTTGTTCCGCGCTGAGTAGGTTTACCTCTGTTACGTTTGTTATTACGAAGAAGTACGGTGAATATGGTGCTCAGACAGTGCTTTCACTCCAAAATAAGTTGCTTCCCTAATCAATGGCCTTATGTCTCTATAATCATATATTATATGATAGTGACTTGCATGAAATAAAAAGATATAATTGATATCAAATTTCGACATGACAATTACACTACACAATTACACACTAGTTGACAGTCTTGGTCTAATCTTGGCAAGATCTTGGTCACCAAGATCATGCCAAGAACACACAAAATCTTAGTAAGATCTTGGTTCTATCAACCAAGATCTTACCAAGAAGCGCCAAGCATTCACCAAGATCTTACCAAGACGCGTCAAGCATTCACCAAGATCTTGGTAAGGATTAACAAGATTTTTTTCTGTTAGCGCTCGAATCGTAGCTTGGTTTGTACTAACCCTACTGAGTACTCCGGTAGCCATAATTACGATATTATTATTACACTTCGTATACATCTTATTGAAGGACCCAAAAATAATGAAGAAAAACCAATTGTATACTAAATATATTATCAAAAATTACATTATTCGTTATCACCACTTAGTCGGCGTCTTTTGCAGTCTCTACCAGCCTGTCCTAAACTGGCTTTCACGGCACCCCAATCATAACACTGCCATACATTTGATAATGCACCTGAAAAGAATGAGAAAATCTGGTATAACAATGCACACGAGACTATTAAACTCAAGACATTTTACTTGCCAAACATTCTACAAGTATTAGGGCTTCGCATTCGGTTACTTGAATTATTGATTATACTGACATGAAAATATTCTGCTTAAGTGCATCGATCCAAACCAACGATATGAACGCACAGAGAATTATATTTTTTTAGTTAGTTTTCAATTAATTAATTAGTTAATCAAATTCCACACAACAAAATTCATAATCAATTGATAAGGCCAGACCGGCGGAATGTTTACTTCGATGTAATGCATTATTTTTGAGTGTCGTAAGATTGGGAACTACAGAAAACCTTATTTCTTCTTTACCAAATCATTTGAAATCAACTAAAAATTACAGTATTCACAAGGGAAATTGCTCTTATGCACATAATACTATCAATAAATGTTAAATACATTAAATAAAATATTAAGACAAATCAAGTGAATCAAAGCAATTAGCAGAGAATATTAAACAGTATTAATATAGAGAAAGCTGTCCTACATGTATATTCAATACTATTAATTAGGTATCAAATTATTACTTACTTTTCAAAACGGCTATGTCTTCTTCTGACGCCTTCTCTTTTTTTGTTGTCCCAAATTCCTTGAATGAATGCCTTTCGAGGTAGTATGGCCCCTTCAATCGTTTCAGGAGCGCTATGGCGAATCTCGCAGGAGTCGTATGTGGAAGTTCCTTCGTTGAAAAGGGTTTGCCTTCGTAGTCAAGAAGTTCCTGCAATGAGCCAAAATCATTATTTGAAATAGTTTAAAGGGTGATATGCAATAAATATACAATAGCGGCTTTATATTTATGCGTTTAAACATACGGCGTTTAGCCTTATTTATTCGAGGATTTACTCTGCCGTTTAAAACTGAATATTTTGCGCGAGTTGAAAGTTTTCTCGTACTACATGTATCAGTTAGACATGAAAAAATCAAATGAAAAATCGATCGATTAGTTCAGCTATTAATAGCTGAACTAATCGATATCGGCTCATAATACCATAACCTTACCTGACTTATTAGGTAAATTATATGTTAACTTTCGGTTATTTATTCTACCACGGTAATATATTTTTGTAGCGACAATAAGTTAATAAACGGCAGCGTGTATTATTGTATTTTATCATTTGGCTAAAAACTTACCATGCAGCTCTTGTCCTCCTGCGGAACGGAGGTTTTTTTATTGGCCGCAAGTCGTTTCAAAAGCCTAGTGTGCTTTTTTAGTTCCGACGTCTGCAGTCTACTTTCAGCGAGCAAGGATTCTGAAAACATAGATGAAAAGCACATTACTTTTGTTTCGTCGTTCTTATGGACACTATGAACACTTAACCCGCATGTGATCGGTAAAAATACAACCGATTTTCATCCAAGAGGACACTTTTGTCCTTTTATCAAAAATAACTAAAAAACTGACTGAATTTTGTTAAATACTGAAATTGTTTAGTAGGATGAAAGTCAGTCCAAGTCTAAGAGTATAATTTCTTACAAGAATAACGAGCAAATGAAGATGAAAACATTTATTATACCTACATGTAGGCCTACGAGTACATACGTAGGCCTACATTTTACACACAGTACGAGTATATAGTTCACTTATTTTATCCAGTGCTGTGTAAACCCCATTGCCAGTAAGTTAATTGCCATCGAACGTCGTGTTTTTCGAATTATAATGGTCTCTTCTGTGCATTTTCCATCTTTGTCAGAAGCTGCAGACTCATCCTGCGTGAAGCTGATGCGTTCTGTAGCTACTTCTTCTTATACCATCCTTTGAGAGAGATGTTTACCATCAATAAAAGAAATCGCCAAACTCGATGTAGACAAAGTTTGTTACCACCTTTCATCAGTACCAACAGATACAGTGAAACTTTTATCAAGTATTGTAAACTGTTTTTACTTTATCATTTGTCACGTGTTCAGCGATTGTAAAAAGTGAAGCGAATAATGATATATATTATTGTATGTATGCAGTTAGCCTGCGAGGTGTGAAAGGCCTGATGTAACTGAAATTGTTCATAAAGAACAGGAATACACATACATAGCATATGGAAGATAAACATCGGTAAAAGTAATTCTACTATCAGTAAGCTACAGAATATCAATAGATAGGCCTACTATAGCTGTTCATTGAACGCACGCATATGAACGGTCTTTACATACGAAATTCACGCCTACTGTACACCGAATGGCACACTTTTTGCGATCAACCTGCATAGACCTCTCTCGGTTATATTATAGTTTTGGCAGGACTTCGAAGTTTACCAAAGGACACTTTTGTCCTCAGGAACACATGCGGGTTAACAACGACTTCGATAGGCTAGTACTACCCAACGAGATCGAATTAGACAGAACAACTTACAAGATTATTATATTGATTTAAGGCATGCGAAATTCTCTAGCAAATTAAATTGAAGTAAACAGATGACGAAAGCATTGACATGCACATTTAACATGCTTTATACTCTACATACGGCATACTAGTCGGAGTCTAAAAAAAAGAAAGGACTCCGCATCCCAGCTATCACCATAGAAAACATAACACGTAGCTGAATATGCGAGGAATATTGTAGAATTCAGAAAAAGGCCGAATGATTACAAAGAGGTAATGTGACATGAATTTTTCATGCTCGGCCAATGTTTAGGCAAGCCTAATTACTTTGAGGTTTCGGCTTGAACTAATTAACCATCATTAAACACAACCCAAGATCACAATCGAACGTCTGAGAACTCGCACTCGCATGCAATTATATAAACTTACCCATTAAGCGCGCCACATTGTGAAGTATAACATCCTGAATAAATTAGTGGTAAATAGAGAATTATTGAAAAAAGTATGGATAGAAGCGTGTTAAGCGACTTAATAACCGATACAGTATTAATGTGAATTTAGTCATTATATGAAAGCAAACAAAAGACGCAAAATTCAACTTACTGAGTTTTCCGTCAATGATGCTCGAGTTTCTAGCATTTCCATGGAAGGGATTGCTCGGCTAGAATCTGGAAAGAAGACGAATTGAAGTGATCTTAAGGATATAATACAACAAAATTGAGATTTAAGTACCGGGACAGTCGGGAAAAATAATTTCATGAGTAAAAACATATTTACCCGCACTATTATTGAGTTCGTCGCTCGATTCGGAATCCGAGTGAGCTCTGCCCAGTGTAAAAATATTCGTACGGCCAACCACGAGACGTTGCCGGTGTGCCAACGGCATTTTGTCCCGGTGAATCGTGGTTGGGTGAACCGCTACGCGTGTCCGCTCAGCCGACGGTGCAGGGTTGGCACACCCGACGCTTGCCTACGGTCTACCAACCCATGTTTTCTCTTGCTTTTACTCTTTCATGAATTTTTTATTCAGTTTAACTGGTCATAACTGCTTGACCACTATCTGAATTACTTACCAACACCAAAGAAGGAACTGAAAAGTCATAACTGAAAACGACCCATCTCTTATTTAGAATAACATTATACATGTATAAAAATATATGCAAATATGTCATCACGGTCATCAGCTATGATTGCCCTATTCAGAACATGACAGGTTAAGTCATGGAAGAAAACTATTTACAAAAATGCACAGAAGTGTACACGGTTATGCAACACGATCAATCAGAATCCGAGTCGATCAACAGCTGTCTGTGCGGCTTCTTGTGGGCTCCACTCGCTCGCCTTTTTCGACCACCAGCGCGGTCTTTCGCTCCCTTGAGAGAAGCGATGCAAGCCTTTTCAACCTCGCGTTCGCTAATGCCACCTTCGTATAACTTCGTGAAACATTCTGAAATTAAATTAGTACTAGATAGAACTAAGAAGTATTAATATGATATAGAATGTTACGCTGAAATAAAGTAGCGAACAAAAAACATGTTTGAAATTACTGCTTAATGCTCTATCATAGTTCTGCACGACTATATTTAGAAATTCAATAACTGATCAATTTGAGAGAAAGTTTACAACAATCGCTATTCTAACAGAAAAAATATACATTTCTGTTTGTAAAAGGAATCTATGGGTAAATCAAAATGGCCATGGAAACACGTATAATTCAATGTTATTTAAACGAACAGATTTTGCAGTGACACTTCGTCATAAAACTTCAAGGGCACTGATGCAGAAAATGTTCACGAGAAGGTCTTATGCAGGAGTTCAGCCTTGAGATCAGCTTTTTGAAACGGGAGAGTGAGGTAATTGCCTTCAATGTAAAAGGAAGTTAATTTCAAATCTGAGCGGCAGCAATTGTGAACGTGAGAGCGCCAACGGTTTCAGCGGAGGTTTTGAGATTAACAATTTCATAGAGGACGTAGAACGTCTATGTAGGTTGCTTCGGGAGGAGTTGGAGGAAGATAGGTGAAGAAGGGATGAGAACTTCATAAAAATTGGGGAAAATTTTGTCATACTTCATTTGGGCAGATAGATATCATTTCTTTTAAAAAGCTACGATATGCAACATTAAATCCACTAGCAATAATACCTACTATGATCAGGTTTAACAAATCGAACAAGATACCTATCATCAATTCTGTTATCACAGTAGTATACATTTTCATCATTATTCAAATTATTGATGAAGATGAATTATCAATGAAAAAAATAGAAAAGGAGCACAAGACTGAATTAGTGAAATGGTCAATAAATTTGAATAATAATAATAATAATAATAATAATAATAATAATAATAATAATGTAGCTTTATTCGTACTTCACAACCGGTGGTTATTCAGAAGTAGCGTTACACAAATCATTTATAAAATACATCAGAAGTAGAATCAGATAGAAGTCAGGCAAAGCGAATAAAAGAATTTTGGAAGCGCATTGTTCTTGATCTGAGTTTCCTGTTCCGACTACCAAGTCTTTCACTATGTCGAGTTTCTTCGCTATCGTGAATAAGATGTAATGGGTGTTCCTCATCTTCTGCCTTTAATGCTAATTGCTCGGCCGTTCGCAAACAGAAGCTGGTAATATCCTCTGAACAGCTAAAACCGAACAACTTGCACAATCGCTTTTCAAGGCTAGCAATAAGTCCGAATCTCGAGGCAGTGATGTTGCACCACGCGGGATAAGCATATGTCAGGATAGATCTTATCATGGTCACGTACACGGTTCGGAGCAATTGGTGGTTATTTGGCGAAATTTGCTTTAGGCAGTGTAGTAGATAAATTCGGCGTCTAGCTTTCGAAAGTGTGTGGTCGAGATGCTGTTGCCAATTGAGCTTGTTGTCAAGAACAATTCCCAGAAGTTTGGCAGAGCTAACTTCCTCGATAATGGTTGATGATTCTGGGTCACAGAGAGCTGAAAGGTTGAGGGCCTTCTTAGTATTGAAATTCATTACCTTGGTTTTCATATAGTTCAAATGCATGCCATGCTCATGAGACCATGTCAGTATATGATTCAGCTCCTCACTGAGCTTATCGTCCTCGACTTCGCGAATGCAGTGCAGCACTGATATGTCATCTGCAAATTTTACCAGGGTGGAGTTTCCAAACTTTGGCTCCAAGCTATCCATTGCTGAGGCAAACAACAATGGAGCTAACACGCCTCCCTGAGGGACTCCACTTGTGGCTCTAAACCACAATGAATAGTTACCATTGCATTTGATTCTTTGTTCTCGCACAGACAGATATGATGCAATCCAGAGCAACAGTTCTTTTGGAGCATTTTTGTCAATCAAGGATTGTAGAATAACCTGATGTGGTATTCTGTCAAATGCCTTGCTGTAATCCAACATCAGAAGTCTAACGGCTCCCGGAGTGTCTAGATGGGATAAAATACGATGAATCGTGTAGGTGAGTGCCGTCACAGTTCCTTGACCAGTCCTTGGTACAAAGGCGAATTGAGTTGGTCCAATTGGTGAAACGCTCTGGTAAAGCCACTTTTTCAAAACAAGCTTCTCGATCACTTTAGAAAGAATCGGTAGTAAAGAAATAGGGCGATAATCAGTAAGTTTAGGTTGGCTGACTTTGGGGATAGGCACAACATTAGCCCTCCTCCAACAGGTTGGCATCACACCGGTAGCAAGACTTAAATTAATCACATGTTGGATAGAAGGAGCCAGTATATCAGCAAAGTCCCGCAATACCCAAAAGGGAACTTCGTCAGGTCCTGGTGAGCCTTTTTTCAGATGGATCAAAATGTCAAATACTTCGTTCTGAGTGACAGATAAGGGTGCATTATATGGCATGGTATCCAATTGCTCAAGAATGCCATCAATGTCAGATGGGACAAATGTTTGTGAAAATACTTCAAGCATATCATTGACATTGACTTGAGTTGGCTTTTTCTTGTGATGAATTAGTTCATTAACTGCTTTCCATTTTCGTGAGTTGCTGTTACTGTTGTTGCAAGGCACAGAATTGAGAAAATTTCTCTTCAAGTCACGAATATGAGCAATTACTGTATCACGCAGTCTCAGATATTTGAGATGTTTTCTTTCTGCATAGGCCCGATCGCGTGCGTTTATAAGAAGCTTTAATGATGGTTTGACCCATGCCTTGTCGTCATTACGAAGCCGGAGAGTCTTTAAGGGAAACACAGAATTGTATAGTTCAGATAATCCGTCTGTTAATACACATGCTGCTTCATCAGTGTCGCATTCGAACATAACACTCTCGAGGAAACTCAATAAAAATAGTTGAGATCATTCATCTACCGTTATCAAATGTACATGTATATCGCACTTTTTTAAGAAATAATTAATGCCAACGGTTCGGATTCAGGCGTATTAGGCTTGCGCTAATACAAGATTCAATTAAAATGAATACTGCATTGAAAAAAGTAAGAGGGCGTGATTTCTTCAATGAAGATACACTTTTCACTAATTCAATGTTCCTCCCATTAACAGTAACAATTAGAAGTAAAGCCGTTTGATTATCAAAAGCATCAAAATCAACATGAGACTTACCATTATATAAGGGGAGAAATACTTTCTTGAAACTAATTTGCTCATCCGTCAAATTAGAGCCAGCCCTCTGAGCCATACCGGTTCCGATAAAATTAACTTGGATTTGCATGTCAGGCGACAAAGTTTTATTTAGCATTCGTCGAACAGTTCCGGCAACTGTTTCGTCCTTACATCCCAATAGAACATTCATCTGTAAAATTAATGGACGAGAGATAACATTGTATCCATGCAAAGTATCATGATATTTATTATTATTTTATCGCTAAGCCAGAGATTGCAGTGGTTACAATTTTCGATTAACAGGTAAGAAAATACAAATTAGCCGGTTTACTGATCAGAAATGCCAAAAATCTTAGGTATGCTTCACTTCAGAGCGTGTGAGATAGCGAACATCATGGATCCATTTACATGAACGTGCATTAACAAATATTTGCTCATTAAAACAATCAAAGCAATATTCTCTATTAGCATTGTTGGGTATATACAGGATGGGCCACTATTCCCTTGCACTTTTTAAAAGCCTTGATTGTAAATGATATTCTAATTAGAAGATCTATTTTAAATTGTGATTCTAGCCTCATGCGTATATGATACTATCTCATATTTAGGAATATGCGATGCTTATGCACATGGTTGGGAGATCTATGACATCGCATCTCTAGAAATGGTAAAATCGACTGTGATATCTTATTACTTGGATTTGGGTTTTAGCAGCTAAGAGATGCAAAGCGCTCTTTCATGTAAAATTTTTAAAAAATTAGATATCTTTGAAGGAATGCATATCTTTCAATGTATCAGCAAATAGGCTGCCAACTTCTCTCAACTTCAAACTTCCTTGGATATGGTTGATTCATCGCCTTACAACACGCCATTTCTCACTCAGGCTGCGGCATGGTTATCAGACCGCTCAGATAAAGCAATGCGGATGGTAAAGGACAAACTGCGAAGGACCTATGACACCGAACCTCCAAGAGGAGAGCAAATCCGAAAATGGATGGAAAAGCTTTTCGAAATAGAAAGCATGAAAGACATCCAAAGAACTGTCGTCCAAACGAGCGTAGAGATAACGCTGAAAGTATTGATGCATCAGTGGGGGACTGATAGAAACGAGGGATTTGGAAGGTTTGTGTTATGAATACAATAAAAATGTCAATTACTGCTTACTGCTTACGAGTAGATTGCTCATAATTCAGTTTGTCCAATTTCTCCTAAAAAATGCAAGGGATAAATAGTCCACCCTGAACATGTAGTTAGCAAAGATTCATTAACTACTAATGACCGAAGATTCCTCAAAATGCTGTAGGCTACTCAGACTAGATGCCACTAATTCATGTAAATGTCCATTATTAGGATTTTTGTCCATATTAGGATTTGCCATTATACCATTTGAAGTACATGTACTTACCAGATTTTCCTTAGAAGAATCATCATTGATGAAACAGTGGTAATCACCCCAAGTACTGATGACCACCCACTTCTCCGCTGATGATGTAGACATAGTAATTGTTGTTCGACTCGTCCAAGTCCTTTAACATCGAATGAACTTCTCGTAAGATGCGTTCACATTTTGATATTCGTAGTCTATTCGATAATTCCAATCGCAATCGACCGTGAGAAGTGTTTAAGTCCAAACCTGACTTCCTTTCGATCTCGTGCTGTAACAGTGTTAAATGTTGAGCGCCAAAGTTGAAAGTCGACGACGCAAAACTCAAGTCAGCTGGCTCAAATGCGCCTGAATGCCTTTGAGTGCTTTCCACCTTTGGATCACTTCGAGGAGGAAGAGATGGAAGAGGAGGCGGAGGTGAGCAGGATGACGTGTTGGGAACAGGGACACGGGGGTTTGACGTTCTGACAGGAATAGGAGGTAATTGAGGTGGATTCGCTTTCTGAAATGGAAACTATAAATGAATTATTTTACTTTTGAATAATATGAATATCTTCTTTACATTGGAAGTATACCAGTTGTGTATCATAGATAATCTCCGACGCATAAAAGCTATGATTAGTGATAGATTAAACTTGGATCGATCTCGATCAGTCCTGTCAGCATTAATATTATTCCATTTTTCCACTTGTTCTGGCATAAAATGTCGGCATGACTATTTCGGAAGTTATGCAATATCAACACACACCTCCGTTGCAAACGATATAATTAAATATTGAGTCGCAACCTCAGTTGAAAAATGGGAATAGACCTGAATAGCTGCTATTTCATCCTATCAGGAATCATCAGCAGACCTAGTTCACATTCCCCAACACCATCATGACTCCCTATTTAATATGCAGCCATACCCGGGAATTCAAGTGCGAAAACGCATCAATTTATTAAAAATACCATCAGTACTACTTAAAAGCGGAATGCGGTAGTCTACTGTTGAAGGTATCATCATAATAAATTCGGTGCCTGCAGAAGTCTACGGTAACTTGCTACACACCTCCGTATGTATCACATAGGATACCAGTAGTTTGAATTACAAAAAACAACTCTAGCGACAGTGTTAGATGAAATTATTAAAAACAAGAATTGAACTGCCATGATGTAATGAACTACTTAAGTGATACACACTGACAGTTTGAATCATTATGCTTTGATTCAATGCACTGTTGCTGACATACAGTTTCCGCGGGTATACATTCGCCAAAGCGAAGTTAGCTTCCGCCTAAACGGGATGATCGGCGGAAGAAAGAAACCCTGGTAGGTGGTATGTAAAGTCTGTCTAAGTAGACTATGTATATGTAATCAAATGTCTGAAACGAAGAATCTCTCATTAGCATAAACTGATAGCACTTACATCGTAAGATGTCTTTGCCTTTCTACAAGGTATATCTGCTGTAGATTCAGTTTCGGTTTCAGTCTCCGTAAATATCCTCTGAATGTTCGTCAGTCTCTGACGGGGCCCACCTGTGTACATCTCCGGTACTACCCCACTTTCTCTAAAGATTTTCTCGATGCTTCAGTTCTTGCTCTTCAACATGATACATTGTTCTTCAGCAGCCCTCAACATCTGTGCCTCTTCGCCAACTTGCATCACAATGCCTTGGCAGTACTCACCATCGTAGGTCGCCTCAACTTGCACTGTATTACGCAGTCTGACGTCAATCAAATTATTCATTGTGAACGATTTGGTCTCTTGAACACTGCGGATGTCGAACGATTTGTCGCTCTTAAAGAAAATGAGCAGATATTTAACCATTTCAAACTCCATCTGAAATCAAATCGATTTTTTAAGAAACATTTTGTAAAAAGTTTAGTCATTTATGATTCATGACATGAGGTTAACTGTAGTATACTTTTCAAGAAGACACATGACTGTTTACTGACCCAAATGATCTAAAATAAGTGTAAGTAAAAGCTCTACATAAAACAATCGACACTTAGGAACTCGACGCCTTCATATCATAATTTTAGGTTCATATCACATTCAAAGTTTCCGGAAAGAAGAAAGGAGATTGAGAGTAAAAATAGCATATATTTTGCATTGGGTTATTATACAAATAAATACAAGAAAAATGAATCAACCATCATACGTTATTCACACTTTTCTATCAACACTAACCATAGGAATAACCAAGAAACGATCAGGAACATCCGTGGTTAGAATAATGCACTTTCCAACATACGGTTCGTTATGAACAAGGAGAGTTGACTTGATAAAGAAACCGATTTTAAAAGATGTAAATGAACAATACGGATAGTCGTACAAAGAATTCACATAACGTAAAAAAACCTTCTAACACTACTTTTCGATCAACTATGTTCACTAAACAAAGTTGTCCATTACTCAGAACAACACAATTATTTGGATGACAGCTGTTCACAAAAAGTTCCTCTTCCGATTGATCTATGAACAAATTAGCTATTACTGACAAGTTATTAACAGTTTGTCTGAACATATTGCGGGAACATTTTAAACGCCTCTTTAAAATAGACAGATAGTTTTCAAAACAAAATGTGGACCAATCATCCAACACGCCATGATCGTGCACAAATTCAGGAATATGCCGAATAATATGACTATTATACGATGAAAATTTATTTTCATATAAAGGAGTCAACTCCGCACAGAAATGTTCTATACAGGCAATAGAATTCTCTATATATTCAACGCAGTATTGTGGAGAGCATAATGAGTACATTGAAAAATGCAAAAGCAAGAAATGTCGATAATAATCTCTATGAACTAAGTCTTTGAACAGAAATGGACCAATATACAATAGGAGGGATCTATACTCCACGGCCTTGAAGTGCTCCAACTCAGAAAGACTTCTCAATTTCCTATTGAACTCGCTTGGAAGTTCTTGACGAACAATCTCAATACGATTGTTAATCACTTCTTTCTGATATTCAGGTACTTTACATCGAAGCCCCACTCCCTTTACTGAAGAGAAAAGGAAGGTACATAATCTTTTCATGATGCCCAAGCAAACACAATGCATGTAGTCCGGAAGAAAATCGTTCCTCAAGTCTACATAATTAGCCAGTGGTGACAGCGACAGTTGATTGCTTTCGCGACCTTCAACATACAAACGTCTTTCTCGAGATAGGTTACACAAATCTGAACGTGAGCAATATGGAAAGAATAGACGCCTGTCCCCGAAAATGCCCTGTAATCTACAATAGCTACACCCATCTTTCGCGGAGTGTCCTTTAACACATTGTAAATATGCTCTGGCTGGGGCATCACACACGAAAAAAACACGACTCAGAGATAATTGGTTGCTGCCGATGCGAAATGGTTCTAAAAAAGCTGTCCCAATTCGTTAAGTAGCCGTGACAGAAATGTCGGAAGATCAGGTTTACCAACACCACAGTAAACAGCAAGTGGCAGGGGCTTTTTAAACACACAATCCTTTATCTTCACTAAAATAGTCCAAAGTCCAGTATGTGAAGACCGAAACAGAGGTAATCCATCAATATTAATATACAAAATGATATTGTTCAATGAATTCGACAATTTCAAAAGCTTCTTGTTCACACAAAATAAAAGGACATCCATAATGCTATAATACGCATACCGATTACTCTCAACCAACAGAGGTTGTATTTCAGTTTTCAATTGTATTTGATTTTTCAGGAGATGCACAGATTTTGGGACATCAACACCATACTTAATTAATATGGATAATAAGTACCCCATAGCACGATGGCTAATGCTGAAAAGAATCATGAATTTCAGTAATTCAGCAGACAAGCTCGAATCTTCTCTTGTTTCTTCTACATCTTCGAAAGAGTCAACTGCATCCAAGACAACACTACTGCTGACATGACCATCACTTGTGTAATCGACAGTTGCACTGCAATTCGACATGCCCACACTTTCTCTTGAATCATTTGAATTATCGCATCGGAAACTAAGATTAGAATCTTCTCCTCTCAGTACAGGCTGATCCATGCAGTTCGTCAACGAAGCACACAGGCTTTCCCTTGCTTGTCGATTCACATTTCTTTTCGACATCCTCCCTGCATAAGATAAAAATCTTTCTTCATTTCATGGGACCTTGTCTCTCAGAAACATGGAAATGTCTAAAATTTGCCTATTTCATCTGCAATTCAGTCTTATATGGCAGGCCAACAAAAGGATCTAACAAATAGATTTTCTTGATACTTTACATTCTAACTCGGTTCATACCTGCCGTTATGTATACGGAGGGATAGAGCTGAGAAACTAAATTGTCAAAAATTTCATGGGACCTTGTCTCTCAGAAGCATGGAAATGTCTAAAATTTGCCTATTTCATCTGCAATTCAGTCTTATATGGCAGGCCTAGAAAAAGGATCTAACAAATAGATTTTCTTGATACTTTACATTCTAACTCGGTTCATACCTGCCGTTATGTATACGGAGGGATAGAGCTGAGTAACAAAGTTATCAAAAATTTCATGGGACCTTGTCTCTATAAAAACATGGAAATGTATAAAATTTGCCTATTTCATCTGCAATTCAGACTTAATATAAGATATTCAGTCTTATATAACAGCTATGCTAATAACATGAATTCTGTGAGGTAACAAAAAATTCACTGTATCATAATGTTGCGAAGAAACTCAAGTTAAGTAAAGATATTTAGCCAAATGGAGAGGCGAAATTATGTCAAATAGAAATTATCCTACGATTTGATATTTCTAATATTAAAACAACATCATTCTTATATATAATTATTACCTCTTGGGTGACATTTATATCTATCCCTAAGGTCAATTGGTGGATGGCTGACACAGCAAATTTCAAATTGTGCTTTGAATCGTGCAAATAATAGCTAAGTGCAATATCATTACAATATTCGTAGACAGCTTTCTCTGAACAACGCGATGGGAATAAACATCATGAAAATAGCCTGAGAAAGATCTGATTGACTGCTCTTTTTGAGGAGTAAATGTAGTTACACTTTTCAGAAGATAAATATATTGTCAAAGATATTGGGTTGTATTTCGTAAACGTGGCATTATTATTGAACAGTTAAGCTACAATCTCACACTAAATTGATGATTATTACTTCAAGCGTTGACACATTACACATGATTAAAGGCATGTGATTACATAAATATGGCATGCATTAAATACATGGATCTTTTATCCAGATCATCATGAATTGTATCCACACATGCATATTTAAATCCAAAAATATTTTACTTTGATCATGGATAACATCTTTGTGGAAGATTATTGAAATCTGTTACAACCATAGACATCAGATACGGTTACAATCCAGAGCTCTATAATAACAAGATGGGATGTCACAATATCAGTATCTCATAATGCGTTGTCAATCATCAAGCAATATTAAATGAAATCGGTCGATCTACATGCGCCTTTGCTTGTTGAAATCATTTGCCTTGAAATTAAGTTTGGCAATTTGTTTAAAATGTTTAATATTTAAAAACAGCTGATACCTTAGAAACGACAGTCAACAATTAAAATATGCTGTGATAGTTATCATTTTTCCTTGTTTCTGCTGATTATATGTATCATTACGGTGTGTTCTGAATAATAGAGCTAATGTATTTTCAGCAGAAACGTTGAACATCAACACAACATTCTTTTCGAACACTTTTGAATATCAACACAATAAGTTTTCAATGCACTTTTCAAGATTGTATTACTCCATAAATTGAGTAACATCTATCGAAGCTCCATCCATGCTAGGCTCATAACATTTAGAAGGGCTGAGCATGAAGGAATGCACAACAAACTGCAGGGGTTGATTATACAGTCGCAAGTCCGCGTCAGACGAATCTTTCATAAATTTGTAGGGTAATTAGAAAATAATGTTCGGACAATGTGCGGTAAACTGCGTTTTTCCACATAATTCCTGACATTTCATAATAGGCATCTAAGTGTTTTAGCAAAGAAAATTCCAGACATAAGAAAGTATCTTGACAATATAATGGGTGTTTTATAAAGTAATGGAATTCCAGAAGTGTGTTACTTTGAAGGGTATTTCTCTAATGAAGGACATTTTCTTTGTTAAATACTCTTTTTTCTCAAAACACCCTTTGAAATAGCCTTCCTTCTAACAGAGAATCGTTATGTATTTATATCTAAAATTTGCATTTTTATGGCTATCACATACGTGTCTAACTAAGGTTCTGTTTTAGAAATTTGCTGAATATTTCATTACTTTTATTTGATGTCATATACAGCCATTACATTGTCATTTGAAAAACATGAGCAGTACTACCTAGACATTCAAACATATTGTCTCTACATCCAATAGTGCATGGAATAGCTGCCCTGACGAGATGTGAATTTCTACATTGTATTCTAACAGCAAAAGCATATCTTCGACTTGTCAACGCTTTGCACGGTGGGTTTGAAATATGTTTTTGGTCAAAAAAAATGCCTGGTCATTTATGAATGATTTTTCTATAAATGTGATGTCCACAAATCATTTTGCAGCAAAAACGAAAAACATTTAACGATTGGATTTACAGATATTGACCATAATACCCTTAACATACTACTTATAAAAAATATTTTCAAAAATTGGTCTATTTTGCATGCTGAACACATATTTTGGTCTGTTTTTGGTAGGTTGGCTGTCGTAAATATCATTAAACAGTAACTGATGACAATATCATATTTACCATAATAATATATCAATCAAATATATACGCTGCATACTACTTATCTGCAACTTTTTTTATTTAAAAACATATTTATTACCATAAATACGTTTATGGATTGTGTTTGAAGGCATTTTTATACATAGACTTTTATCCAAACTAAACGAGATTAAAAAACAAGATAATTTGTTTAACAAACATTTAATAATATTTCATCTGTAAAATGATGTAACATGAAACTTAGCTACTACAAATGCTTTGCATTGTACTCGCGAACTGCGCACAGAAGACGTCTTTCATAATCAGGGTGATTCACATGCACTTTGAATTTTGACCAGGTAGCTTTGAAGTCAACATGCACAGACTCAAACGCCTGCTCCGAAAAACGCCCAAGCGATTCACTTTTTCGTTCAATAAAATCAATTAAATGAAAAAATACACAATGTACCTTGGGAGTGACATTGATGTCCAAACTGATGTAACTTTGTTGAAAATCAGAAATATGACGTTTGAAATCAGGTTCCAAGGTTCGACCGAAACATGACTTAACTACATTACGAAAACACCGCAAACAATCAACGTATTTCAAAATATGAATAGGACACATTGACTGAAGTCGATCAATGTTTTCTAAAAGTTTTTTACAAGAATTTCCATCAAATGACCCTCCATGTATCACTGTGCGCTCAACATGACAAGCGTTTGCCCATTTCATTATGTTAGTCCAATCTTTTTCAGCTGCATTGTAGATATAGTTCACTACACCTAATAATAAATGCAGTTCAGGTGGTGGGAGTACGTCAATCGCTAGAATAGAGTCGTCTCCCTTCAATATAGGTGGGTGGATACAGTTTGCAAAATTCTTAGCAGTATTTGGCTTACTTCCATGTTTGTGGTATTCCCAAAACTGTTGACGAATATTGCCAAGAGTCCGAAGATTACCTTGCGTGTCCAATTTTGATTTTTCCACGTCGCACCAACAGCATGGATGGGCAGATCCATGAGCACTCAAGCCAAATAGAATGTTGGCGATTTTCAGATCAGTTGACAGAGTATAGGGGAAAGCTACATTAGAAAATTTCAATAAGCACCACAAATGCAAGATGTTTCCGTAGTTCTCCTGAATATCAGGTGTAATGGACACAATAAATAAACGTTTCACGCTGGTTTCTTTCGAGGTTTTCTTTGTTTCATCTCTGTAAGAAGATCTCTTGGAGACTTGAATTTCCGAAGATTCAGTACATGCACGCTCCATGGTAACACTTATCTTGAGGAAGCCGCCCCCTCCATCGATGCCGACTTTCACATTGGGCTCCTCTGAATATTGTCGATGATCGTGCACATATTGAAGAAGAGCATTCAGATCTGTACAAATCACAGTCGGATGTTCATCTCGTGTAACAACTGAGTCCTCTTTCCTTGTGAAATCGATGGATATAACATCAAAGAAATCGTCCAGTCGATGGTTAACTGTTGAAAGCTTTTCTTTTAGACCAGTCTCAATTATCTTTCTATTGGAAGACGAGGCTCTCAAATTCTTCGCAACTTCTAATGTCTGGTTTGTTGAGAGATTCAAGTCAACTTGCAGTGTGCTCATGTCATCCACGTTGAACAGTTGTCCTTTACTTGAGGCTGTGTGCTGAGGAGAAACGATGATTTTCGTAGGTCGACCTCCAGTTGCGTTCGATACAGACAACTCAGTAGATTCTGCTGAAGCAACTTGTTCTTTCACAAGAGATGATAGCATCATTTCTCTCGATTTTGATGACACGTTTGCGAAATTGAGAATGTTAGAATGACGAGTGTCCATTGAACATCTATGCTCTTTCCCACGTTGTAAGATGGACAAACACCTGCTACAGAGCTTGATCGCTGATGGATTACATTGATTCGAAGTGTCGTCTTCAGTACGAGGCCTGCCACGTTTGAATTTCGTCGAAGAAATCTTTGCGTTAATCGAAGTTGTCGCCATCTCACATACAATGCACTCACAGGCTCTGTTCCTCGTTTCGGGTCGAAACCCAAACAAGATGGAATGATCCACGACGTTGATTCGGCGAGCAAAGTTTCCTTTAGAATAGTCCTGGATAACGTGCTTGCAGGTGGAACAGAGGGCTGAAGGTAAGCGTACATCATCGTCGTCATATCCAAATATGATATGCGTATTTATGATCTTCTTATGGTCATCGGTAATTTGAAACATTTCTTTAGTCTTTCCGAGGCAAATAAGACAGACACATCTTCTGTTTTCATCATGCGACTTCGGCATCTTGTGCAGCAATGAACTGTAAATAAAGTATGACGTATTCGACAAGTTAAATGAAATGATTCAAAAATATACATAGATATCTTGTTCTTAACCATCGCTTCATTGATTTCAGATTTGAAATAACCGACTGCTAGCACGCACGCACTCTATGCACCATGTGACTGCCACTGTTTCACCATCTTCTAAATGAAAAAAATGACTGATAACTCAGCATAGATATGATATCGTACGTCGTATTAGCAGAGCAAGCAAGACATTTCATCGATTTCAAATTTGGAATAATAATGCGACTAAATTAGCAAGTCATAAAGTTGTGCTCATTCTATTACAACAGAAATATCAAATACGAAAAGAATCAAATATCAGGAATCCGTAGGAAGTATGTTCGATGCAAAATCGAATATATTGTTCTGAATTATCAACATATGATTGCGAATTATCAGAGTAACTATTAGTTAGAGCCTACTTTCACGTTACATCTACAAATGTGCCTTCAAATATTCATGAATATGTTTTTAAATAAAAAAGTTGCAAATAAATAGTATACTGCGTATATGTGATTGATATATTAATGGTAAATATGATATTGTCATCAGTTACTGTTTAATGATATTTACGACAGCTAACCTACCAAATACAAACCAAAATATGAATACAATATGCAAAATAGACCATTTTTTGAAAATATTTTTTATAAGTAGTATGCAGCGTATATGTGATTGATATATTATTATGGTAAATATGATATTGTCATCAGTTACTGTTTAATGATATTTACGACAGCCAACCTACCAAAAAACAGACCAAAATATGTGTTCAGTATGCAAAATATACCAATTTTTGAAAATATTTTTTATAAGTAGTATGTTAAGGGTATTATGGTCAATATCTTTAAATCCAATCGTTAAATGTTTTTCGTTTTTGCTGCAAAATGATTTGTGGACATCACATTTATAGAAAAATCATTCAAAATGACCAGGCATTTTTTTTGACCAAAAACATATTTCAAACCCACCGTGTTTGCCAACTGCGCTATGCGTAGCAGTTGGCCCTCCCCCTACATATAGACGATATTACTCGACGGTGCGCCAACTCAACGCCAACTATATAAACTTCCTGTTTTTTATAACATAATGAAACAAATTTGTGTGTTTGCATTAATTTTAGATCATTTTAACACGAAACCTATACCTTTTAATCATCGCCACTCAGCCAACCTGTCGCCGATGGCTCGCGGTTTGCCCAACGGATACGTTTACACTGGGTGGTTGTTTGAGACGGGAGACACTTTGAGGGAATCCGAGTTATATTTTCATCCGATGAAGATTCTGTGAACATGGTCTGTAACAAAATTCATAATTAATGAGAGTTGGAAATACTATGGTCGATAACTGCAGAAAGTAAGTCTTACATAATACAACGTAGGAGTGATCAATACACAGTCACACAATATTTACACAGATCATGTATCCAGACCGATATTAATGGAATAAGTTTATGCTGTATTAAACTTGCAGTATCTAACAGTGAATATATATGTAATAAGCTTCTCTCCTGCTTACCATGGTAGGTTGAACTTTAAGTCTCCCTTGCGGCTTAACACGACTGAATTTCTTCAACAAGCTGGATAATTTCAGTTTTTTCTTGCTCTCCCGTACTTTCGCTAGTACTTCCTCCGATATCTCTTCAGTAGATACCATAACAACGATACATTTATATATATCGTCATCATAGATGGCGTCAAACACGCATTCCCCTTCTTCAGTTATGACCTTTGATTTGTCAAAATTCATTTTTTCTAGGGAAGTACACATAATTCCCTATCGTGAGGAAAATACAATAAAAATTCTTTGAATGAAGCTGGGTCCATCGCTGTAAAAAAGAAATGTAAAGTTGGAGTGAACAATATACGTACTTTTCTATTGGAATAACGAGTATTCAATAGCGCATTTCCCTACATTCATTAATTTAAACAGTATAAAAGTAATCTTCATTTTCAACAACAGTATCGCTTCAAACTTGCCCATGTATAGTTCTATTATGCTCAGATCGACATACTAATTGAGTTGAACTATCTACATGCATGCAAGTGTCAGGATCTAAGCTTATTTAGACAAAAGGGAAACGTCAAGTGTACATCCCAAGCGCCAATCTTGGTGAAAACAATGAAAAATGCGGAATTTCTTCATTTTTCAACAACAGTATCGCTTCAAACTTGCCCATGTATAGTTCTATTATTCTCAGATCGACATACTAATTGAGTTGAACTATCTACATGCATGCAAGTGTCAGGATCTAAGGTTATTTAGACAAAAGGGAAACGTCAAGTATACATCCCAAGCGCCAATCTCGGTGAAAACAATGAAAAATGCGGAATACAGTCTAACCGCCTGAAAAAAAGATGCTGGCGAATCCAGGGATCCAGAGTCCCGTAAATTGGCAATACCCGGGATTAAAAACCTTAATACTCATGTGACAACACGCTTACAACCTGCAAAATGTAATGTCATATTTAAGGGTCGACTATTCCAACTTTACTAACGAATACATGGAGAAGGTGAAGATGAAAAACTTACTGATAAATCATCGTAATATATTACATAAATTCATCAGATAGGGGAGACGGGACGAATATGGGCACCTTAAGGGTTTTTCAAATACAGAGTCAGCAAAATAAACCACGATCTATTTAAAACACTTCGAGAGGCAAGCCACACGTATCACTTACACCTCCTAAAAATATAGAGCTTCAGTAGTTCTTATAAAAAATACAAGAGGTGAATTTGTAAAAAGTGACGAAGAACCCATTTTACTCCATACCATCGGGCTAAATGAGCACACCGTCTGTTTAAAATGGGCAGTTGTTATTTTAGATGAGTATAACATTCATAGTGTACCTGTATATCATAGAATGTACATGCTTTGTTAGTGAAAACAATATATTTAGTTGGACTAAAACCGTAGAATCTGTATTTTGCAAACAACACATCAATCAGTTCAATAGTTCAAAAGTTCAATCAGTTTCAAAATTCTTTAAACTGGCAGACATCACAAGTAAAATACATTCTCTTGGAAGTACCGCATGATTCATGTGCCCATTTCTTGCACGTGCTGCACATAAGCCAATCCTCCATGTCCTGACTGTCCCATAAATGCCCAGGCACACAACACAAATCGTCAACTGATCGTCCTTTGCCTGCTGTGACAAAGGAATCATCAAGGTAGTGGAGGTGGTCGCTTTCTGCTTACCAGATTTAGTGCTTGTGTTTTTGTTCCTTCTCTTTGTCCTTCTTTTTGTCTCTTTGTTCCTCCTTCTCAGCTTGATCTCTGATGTTCTCAATACTTGTAAGTAAGCGAGATGCTGAGACCTTTCGACGCTTCACAGGTGGTCTACTCACAACAGGAATGGGTCGCAGAGTTTCAAAAGATGTACTAGGCCTATCTGATGGCGAACAGGGTCCAGCAGGAGAATTTTCCACCTCAATCTCAGCCGGTGGAGTTGCAGGCCTATCTACATGCACAGGCTGGCTCACAACTGGAACAGGGTTGGGAGAAATCACAAGAGCTGGAAGTTCAGCAGAAGGTAAGGGTCTCTCACTCACAGAGGATGGAGCGAAAGCTTCTGATTTCACAGCATGGCGATAGAAAGGCATAATGCCAGCTGCTCTGAAACCACTAACAGCATTGGCAGGCTTCGATGACACAGCCCACATCTTTGAGAATATGCGGCCAACATCATACCGTGTCAATAATTTGCTCTCCTGAATTTCCTCTTGCAGGCATCGAGACCAAGCATTTTTCATCGGTCCGAACACTGCGATATCAAGAGGTTGGAGGACGTGACTGGTGTGCGGGGGCAGACAAATCATGTCAATCTTTTCCTCAACACAAGTGTTCAAAGCTGCTAGAGAGTCAGCATGGCTGCCATGGCCATCCACAATTAAACACGCATAGCCACCGGGGGTGCGTTTGGCATATTTTGAAAAATGGTGCAAGAACTTTACAAACATGGCCTTGTTGGACCATCCAGACTCGGTCAAATCAACCTGTGTCCTAGGCGGGAAACCATAAATCAAACCTTGGTTCATTCTCACACCTTTGAATAATACGTAAGGTGGGATGAATTGACCCTCGGCACTAACACATGCCATAAATGTCACCAATTCTCCACGCTCGGCTGTGGTTATGGAGGAAATCTGTCTCTTTCCTCGTCTGCCAACTATCTTGGTTGGATCCTGGACCAACGTGAAACCTGTCTCGTCTTGATTGTATACACAATCTGGATGGTTTGAATAGCCTCTGAGCTCAAACAGACGCTGCAATATATCATAGAATTGGTCTACTTTTACACGATTGCAACCCATTGCGCGTTGCTAGCTAATTTCTCTGGCTGGCGCAAGGAAAGCTCTGGGTGCCGCCTCATAAATCGAGTGAACCAATTCTCCCCTGCTATCCTTTTCTCTTTATTGAAGGGGTTTGAAATGCAATTTTTCTCAACAAACTCAAACGCTAACTGGCAAATTTGAATCGCAGTAAGACCAAACCCAACAGATTCTAACCTCAGAATCAAATCAACGAGCTCTTGCTCTTGTTGAAACCCTAGGATAGGAACATGACCCATGTTCATTTTGCAAAATGCTTGCTGCTCCAAACTACATTTGATCACATAACGACGCAAAGTCTCTCTCGGAATCTCATAGGCCTTGGCAACAGTAAACACTTTCTCACCATCCTTGACCCTCCTCATAGCTTCTTGCATCCATCTCTGCTTTTTGACTCCATCTCTGCCGATCGGTAGTTCTCTTGTACTTAGATGGCATTTCCCTGAAACAAAAACAAGACTATTCATTGCTTGTCTTTTACAAAATCACTGCGCCCATTTAGCCCTGACCATATTTTGAGCACTAGGCAGAATGGGCACTCTATTTGGAATCGATTTATCTAAAAAATACTAATCCTAGGAGTAAACTGCGATTAGATTTGGAATCTGCATTAACTTACGATGTGGGGACAGTCTTCACAGCTCTTAACAGTCAAGATATTGGCAGTGACACGCTTAGCAAAAATAGATCACGATTTGGCTGGCCTTACATCAGGTGATCAGATTCTCAGAATTTCATTGTCAGCTCGTCAGAGCGCGCGTGTGTGTGAGTGTGTTTCTCCCTCAAATGAGCTGCGCCGTCACACGCTTAGAGGCAACGACCATAGCTTCCCTCATGCTGAATAGGAGGTTTACACCTGCTATTGTTCCGCCGCTGTAGATCGCTGAACATCAGATTACCCATTTTCGTCCGCTGCCCATTTTCGGCCCACCTCCCCTATAAAACATGTGGTAACAAATTCAGTTCATGATCTTTAATTAAAAATTACTCGTAAATACATCACAATGGGCAGTGATCAACACCTTCTAAAATACGAATCATAAGACAAACGTCAGTTCCCTTGTATCGAATCGTGGAACGAATACATCGGCAAACAACATCTGCAATATTGACTAATTTCTCAGTGAATTCATTTTCATCGATAATGACAAAATCATGCCAATCGGATGCTTTCAAAACATCATACACTCCAAAAGTGTCATTTTCTGGTGATATCAGTTCCAGTTAAGACATATTTACTCTGAAGAACTTGGCCAACATTTTTTCATCATTAACGAACTCTACAATCTCACAAAATTTGTTCTCAGTGGTGAAACAGAAACATGATCGTGAATTTAAACGTCGGTTATAGTTCTTAGAATGAAGCATGATGCCATTATAATAATATCGATGTTTATCTATCAATCCTTGTTTGTTATCCCTCTTCTTTAGTTTAATGACTTCCTTTAATAGATCAGACTGATGATTTGATTGAATAACTTCCAAGCAATTCTTAAACAATAGAAAATGCTCTACTACTTGTTTGGAATGATTCACAGTTCCGGTAAACATACGCTTCAATGCTTTAATACCACGCTCAAAACAATACATATTAATACAAAACGCTGGACCGAAACGTTGCAATTGCAAAGCTAAATGCTTAACCCTTTCGATCCTGTTTCGCATCTATGGCTTCCTCCCCTAGCTGCCTGTAAAAATCCTAAAATTTCGGGATTTTTCAAATGCTGTTTACTCGACGAAAAAGTGTTGTCCTGACCCCAACCAACACTAAATAAGATGCCAAATAGATCGAATAGTCCCTTAACATCAGAAAACATGCAAAAACAGTCGAAATTATCCAAAAAATTTATATTTTTTTAAAAATACAAAAATCATCAAATTTTCACTTGGTGGGACATTAGTCATGTTTAAACTTATTGAAACAGTCACCCAGGCAAAGCCCAGGCTTGTCAGGGCACGAATCACAGATGTATCGTGATTCTCTTCTGATTCCGTTGCTGAAACAGACACGGCAACGCTTCAATGGATTTTTCTTGCCAGTTGTGGATGGGATTCTTTTTTGCACATGTGTAGTCGTGCGCTGTTCCTCTGATGGTCGTCTTTTTCTTCTGGCTCCCTTTGGTGTTGATTGCAAATCTGTCAAGACTCGTATGGCATCCCTTAGGAAGTCAAAGAAACTCACGTTGCTTTCTTTCTCTTTTCTGTATACAGCCCATGAATTGAAAAGTAGCCGAAGAATGCAATTCAGGCCGATCTTCTTGTACCAGGCATGCGATTTGCGAGCGCAGTTGTATTGACGAATAACTTGGTCTGTGAGATCTATCCCTCCCATTTCTTGATTGTAATTCTCGACAATTGATGGCTTGAGCACATTGGTTCGAACATTGCCCTTGGAAAGCCTTTCTTTTTGCACCAGAGAAGCATTGTCACACGTGGACATCAGATAAACATCCTTTCTGTCACAGAATTTTACCGCTATTATTCGGTCCTTTTCAGCGAATGCCGATGACACAGGTTGCAGTTTCTTTTGAATAAGAATTTTTGGAATTCCTCTTTGCGGTCTGACTGTTCCACGAACACCCGTATTTCTCGAAAGAAGGTACTCTATCAGCCGCAAGCTTGTAAACCAATTGTCTATATTCAGGACGTATCCCCTGTCAAGCATGTCAGCCTTTGAAAGTAATCGAACGACTATCTTTTCACTATTCGAAAGCGCCTCAGTACCAGGCTCGCCGGTTTCATAACAGGTATCCTTGCCAACATAGATTTGAGAATAAATCATGTATCCCGTTCTATCTGGAAGAATGAATAACTTCACACCAAACCTGGATCTTTTCGTCCGAATAAACATCTTGATTGAAAGCCTTCCCTTGAATAATACAAGACTTTCATCCAAACTCAGAGATTGAAGTGGTCGGTACTGAGAACAAAGATCTTTCACAATAGAGAAGAAACCATTAAGTCTGTTTTCCTTCTTGGATGGGTCCACCGCAAATGGATCCGAGAATCTCAGAATAGCGATGTATCTGTCACGACTCAGACACTTTGGTTGCAAAAAGAAGGGAGTTGTCATCATTTCTTCGGTTTGCCAGTAAGATCTGATTGTGGGTTTCTTTACGATGCCCATTAGAAGAGTAATACCAACAAATGTCTTCATTTCTAAAATAGTAACATTTTTCCAGTGCATTTCTTCTTGCTCTTCCTCCATCATTCGAACATTTTCAATAAGGACACGGTCATTCACTCATTTTGTAAGGGTTTCAAACAAATTGTCTGGTAGAAATTTGATTATGTAATCTCTCACAGTAAATTCGGTACTGTCAATCTCCGTATCTGTCCAGCCCCACTCTCCAAGAAACACAAAGTTAGTTGCATCACTGGCATCTGTCGGCTCGATGATAGTCCACCCATCTTCGGCACTCGCTTCTAGATCTTCACTGCCATCAGAATCGGTATCAGAAGACGACTCATCTGTAATATGGGGAGGATCAAAAGTCGTATCTTCATTGTCCGAATCGTCTTCACTGTTATCGGAATTAAAACCATAGCGACGGACTGGCTGCACTCGGCGTGTTGAGTGCCTGGTACTACTTGATGGTGCCGCTGCCATTGAAAGAATGATCAGAAATTAGTTGTGACAAATGACAATATACCGTGCAAGCTGCTCTAACTAACAACGAATCAGCCACGCGCAATCTTTACCGGACGTCATTATACAATCACCATCAATCAATACTTTGAATATGCTTCATGTGTGGCTCGACTGAATACAGGTGACATCGCACTGCAACTGCTGAGTTGTATTGCCGACAATCAGATCATGTAAAGACAGCAGAAACACAAGACACAGCTGATCGCAGCAGCATGAAACTAATGCATTACTTGCCCTCAATAGACTTGATGTACGTGTACATGTAACCTACTACATGTACATGTACCATTACAGCGGTTAATTCTATTAAATATAGTTGGTTTGCACATAATATGCGCTAAAGACAACATCTAACGTGTTTTACAAGCAACTGGAATACTTCACGCCTAAACAGTTAGCAAAATTTCTCATGATGACACGCTGTCGTCATAGCGCATGTAAGCGTGACGACAACGTGTCGTCATAGGATCGAAAGGGTTAAGTAAATGCACATTCATTTTCATGAATGATTTTGGAAAATATTCGTTGACATGGGACAAAAAACAATCGATCAAAACACGAACATTATTCGTTACTGACACATCCATAACTGGACTGTTAGCTCTACGTATAGCATATACCAAAACAGCAATGATAAGAGCATTGCTGTTGTGAAGATGACTGGAACATAATGGTAAAAATGCATACAATAGAAAATTTTGAAAATCAATGGCTTTGTAATTTTTGAATTTAACAATTGACTTGAACTTTGGAAAATCGTGAGGAACATATATGGTTTTCAAATATTGATTTATTGATACTTTAGTCTTTGGGCGACCTAAATACATATGATGAGTCTTACTACATGGGTCGAGCATGTAAGTCAGCAATTGCTTTGTCACACCTTCATAAACTGCGTGCATGACGTCTAGAACGATACCAGAAGGAATCGGCATCATGTCAGCAAGGTATGTAAATCCTTTCACACCGCAAATCTTTTCGTTCATAAGTTTAGACAAACGGACATGTTCTTTATAGTCGGATTCGGTTCTTAAGGGATAAGTAACATCGTCGTAAATACGAGAAGAACCACGTCCAATTTTCATCGTTGCACCAGGATGTAAACAGAATGGACAACCATGCCTACCATTAAACTGTCCAGTGTTCGTGCATAATGCATAAGCAGGTAAGTCAAATATTGATGCATGAAGCTTCATAGAGAAAGTAACACCATTTAATGTAAATCGCTGATTCAATTGTTCCGCAAGCTTTGATAATACATTTGGGATTCTCGATTTATCTTCAATAAGAGCAAATAATATTCTGTTTTCAATTCGCAATCGAACAGACGCTCTAGACGTTAATTATGCAAATGTTGAATCTCAAAGATATTACCCAATAGGTTACCCACGACAGGAGCTAGCATCGGAAGTATTGCTGAAAGGAAACCGCCCTTTTGTGTTAGAGTTTTCCTCTTTCTTTGAAGGGTGACTTTAGGATTGGAGATGAAACGCAATTTCGTAGCATATCGCTTAAGTAACTTTCGTTGTTTTGGTGCTAATTTCTTCGTCCTCAACTTTCTGACATGAGAAATAATTTCACAAATGAATTTATCGTTAGCATGTCGTGTAGCATTGTATCGCTGATTTGCTTTCATTCGTCGGAGAGCTTGAATGGCTGAAGAAAACTTTGAAGACTTTTGACTTTTACGTTTCGCCATTTTCCGTGTTAGTCTTTGCTAAAACCTACCTTTACCACATTTGCATAGGTACTAACTATTGCGACAAAAGTGGCACTCGAAATGAGCAATATCACAGTGGCTACATTTGCAAAGTTGAATGCAATTACGTATGAAACAGCGTTGACAAAAAGCATGCTTACATCTCTTGAAGATGCGCTTTTCATTTCCATCCTTTCGCTTACATACATCACAACACATAGTTTCACCGTTACTGATGTCCATAGCAAGTCTTTTTGAAGATATGAATTTGCTAGCCTTTTCTAAATAATAGACACATGTACAGAAGGATATACTTCGAGAGTGAGCAGACATAGCTCGAAAACCAGTTGTGCTACAATCAAGTACCACTGCATTTTCAATTTTTCTTTATGGAAAGTTGAATGTGAATATCTGAAATCGCTTCAATCACTAGACTGCTACCATGATGGTTAAATGCGTTAAGACGTTCAGCAATTTTTATCATATGTCTTTTAAAAAATTCTTGGGGGTGATCTACCACTTCCATTGAATAAGAAGCAAAATGGAAAGAGCGACTTTCCACCTCTTCCTTTCCAAAATGACTAAACTTAATTTTCGCAACTAATCGCGCCATGATAATGCTATCAGAGAATGTATTCATTAACTCTAGAAATAGAGTGCTAGCATCATCGACCACTGCTTCGATGTCGGTCTCATCTTTATGAAAATTTATCACATAATCTTGAACAGCTCCTTTTAAACTTTGCCTATGAAAACGTAATGTTCCGCAGTCGTTTGAGAAAGACATGATCGCCCTTTATCTAACCCATCCATTGCATGAAAACAACTCTTCTCATAGTAACATTTATTGAATAACGGTAACAAGCATGCATTATAAATCAATGGTTTGAAAGAGATAAAATAGATACAGCTGGTAACTATCATACAGCGAGCAATGATAACCATACAGGACTTTGGCAGTGTTGAGGTAAGGAGGAAAGAAGCATTGGTTATGAACGTAGCTACTACAACGAACAGACAAAATAGGAACACACAAATCCTTAAAACGTCTCGTGACTTCATGATAATTTTGATTCACTCTACTATCCCAAGGCGGGAGCAAAATATCATCAATGATTAGATTGGGAAATACTTTCCTCTCCTTACCAGGATTATTACAAAAGATGCGTATAACATTGAAAGCAGCTAACCATCGTTTAAAGTCAATAAGAAGAGCAGTCTCACAAGAAAAGCCGTAGTCTTGCAAATATTTCAGATTAAGTCCATGAATGTGTTTTCTCGCCCATTGATCAACATTGGGATCGCAGTTGGCATATTGATGATAGACACTAACAATCCGATATGTCCAATTGTTCATAGCAATAGCACTGAGCTCCTGTACAGGTTCACCCTCACAATCCATAAAAATGATGATAGAAGCCTAAAACGGAAATTTACACATCTAAGGAAACGTTCTATAACATTACAAAATGAAGAATTACATCGATGCTTTTCACGACAAAATACACAAATGATATGATGGCAACTAAGAAGTAAAATGTATCTAATAAGACCATGTCTACGACACTCAAAGCACATAAGCGAATTGTCATAGGGTAGAGTTAGGAAAGGACTAGTAATTCTCCTTTGATTTGCGTTTTGATGCAGCATTCTTCTCCGACTTGCGCTTCGTACCACTGCTGTTAAGGATTTGATCAATTATGTCATCCACGTTGGGTGGTTTTAGAATATATAGGATAGATTCCATATGTATGGAGAGAGAGACTATTTTATTATCCTTGTGTCGACCATAATATAGCCCATTCACTTTGAAAAGGATATCCCAAGTACCTTCTCCGAGCTCATCACATCTGATGGGTATTGATTGATCTCCATCCTTTTTATAATAACTACACCAATGTGATACCGGTAGGCAAATGTGATTACCATCCCAAATCTTTCTATAGGGAGTATCCTTGTCATCTCTCGCCTTCCACTCTTGAGCAAGAGGAGTAGGAATGTCCATATTTAATGTCACGTACTCCTCAATAATATCAAGTTGGTGGCGAATGTACGGACTCACGGGGATCAGTATGTAGTCCCCATACTGATAGTGCATCATCTTGACATCCGTGGAAGGGAGCATTCCCGTTTGGAGTACTACGCTATGATCGTCATAACGCAAGACTTGTTTAAATTTACGCTGTAGCGGTGTAGGATTATGTACCTTGGTTGTTTCTTCCACTGGCCTCAGTTGTAGATGATCTGATCGTAGCGAACCTTGTAACGTTCGACCGCCATTTTGTCCTACTAGTGCAGCAGATGGAGTAGATGCCTGAAAATGAAAAAGATTGTATTAAGTTTACGTTCAAGGGAGGAGAGGGAGGAAAGTAGCGACTTACCATTTTAGTTGGATAATAGAATATAGAGAGAGAGAAAATGTGCGTCCGTCACTCGTGCGATTCAACGATGGAATGATTCTCACTGTGGAAGGCTCGCTATTTATATAGAAATGCTTGATTCTCATTGGATGATGATCCTCATTGGACAATAACATCATGCTGATTCCAAATCTGAAATCCGTTTTCCAATCCGATGCTTCGTTTTGGCGATACAGCCCAAAACGACCAAAATTCTAACTTTGTCGTTTTTCGACAATCTCCCAAATCTTAAATGGCGTCTCACATCTAAACAAAGACAGATATGAACAAGCCGTTTCTTTCACTGAATTTGTCTCACTCTTAGCTTTCAAACGAGCTATTGCACGACAAAATCCGTCCACGAGAAGCAAAGTTGGAAGGTCGGTGCCGAGAGGGGGGGGGACGTCAGCGAAAATTTTTCTCTCCGATTGACTTGAAACTCACCATACCGATGCAGAATTTCACGCTGAATCCGAATCTGGCCTCCGTTTTCACATCCGAGCACTGCTTTCACTCGAAACAGCCCATTTTCAACCCAACATTCATCAGATTGCACGAAAAACATCACACACTATAGCCTCAAGACAAAACCTGGCGGTCGCCCAAGTCCACCACGACACTCTGTCGTTCCAGAGGGGGGGACGTCAGCGAACCTTTCGGACCAACTTGGCCGGCACACCACGACAGACCTCTGTCGTTCCAGAGGGGGGGAGTCAAACTCGAAGCACCACGGCGGCCGACCACGACACTCTGTCGTTCCAGAGGGGGGGGCGCCGGTCGAGTGTTCGCCGTTTTATTACTACTGCAGAAGCATGGAAAAGACTTTTCGCTGAAACTGACGCATACGAGTGTGCATGGAAATTTATTCAAGAGCGTCCACTCCGCTGCAGCACGACCGGTTTTTCTTCGGCCGAGAGTCACCAGCAGTAGTGAGACTTGAAGGTCGCCACTGGATCCCTTCTAGCATGTGCAACTGATCCGGCGGCCGAATCGAATCATGGGTTTGTGTAACCAACGGATAGTCTTAACCTCCGTTGGTTAATGGAGCTCGTAACCAATATGTCGAAATTTGTGAACAGAATGCATAGGTTGCGGATGAGTTAGCTAACTTAAAAGTTAGTTGCCGAATCAAAGCGATGGTTAGCATGTCTAATGGTTAGTGTGCGTGTCATCGCAAGCGCGCACGCATGATGACTTGCTGTCTTGTCACTTCAGCAGTCGTTAGGTGAAGTGAAGGGAAATGCCATCAGACAACCAACGACAGCACTGTATAATGACAGATTCATTTATTATCAGTATCACTGTTATTGTGTGAACCGGATTACTTGATTTGTAGACTACTACAGAAATCTCGAAAAGAAGGTTGCCACTTAGTGAGATGCATACGAATACTGATACGAAGAAGCGGCGAAGAGCACCTGATTACTCTGGTGTCAAGTCACTTCGACCCCCGGACATTTCGACCCCATAAATTAAGTCTTCTTAATTGACCTCATATAATGGGGTTATCAAATCCACGCTTCTGCATAGTGCGTAATTGGCTACAGATATAGATAAACTGATGTGCTCTGTTCAATTTCCTGCCTATTAGCTGGCTGTTGCAAGCTCCATCTGTCTGTTTCATCGATTTTAACATCTATCAAAGATTTTAAATTCTGCTTGTTGTGGGTTATTGTTCCTAATGGATATTTCGACTGTAATTTGCATTCATTAGTTAAAGTATGGCTCGTAGCTATTCTGCCTATCTGAAGTGGATTCACTCAGTGATAATCAATTTATGGGTGATAATTAATTTATGGGGTCGAAGTGACTAGTAACCATTACTCTAATGAAGAGGTCACAGCATTGGTTGATGGATTTGTCAAAAATGATTTAATCCTTAACGGTAAATTCAACTCTGATGTCACAAATCAAAGAAAGCAGAAGGCATATGATGAAATATTGACTGCAGTCAATGCTGTTTCGAATACAACAAGAACAATTGAGAGTGTGTAGGAAAAATGGCGAAGTTTGAAGAAAGCGGCAAAGAAGGTAGTCATGTGTTACAATACAGAAGTCAGACGTGAAGCAACTGTGCCTGGAGGAGGCGAAAAAAAAGTAATACCACCCCCAGACTTGTCCGAATTTGAAAAGAGAAATTTGTCGGTTATTCCACCGGAATCAGGTGATGGTAAGTGAATAATATTTTAGTAATAGCCTATGCCTATATATTATTTAATTGTCTTATGAATCGTTGGGTCTTCCCACCAAAACAAATCAATAGCCTAGATTTAATAGATCTTATTTGTATCGGGAATATCTTAATCCAAGGATGGATATGCAGTAAATTGATATTTTTGAGTTAAATACACATATTATTAATATATCACAAATCAATGGGCTACATTAAAGGCCGCATGCACCGTCCACACTTCACCTTCCTTTTTGTGAAAGTGTAGCCTAAGTTCAGCTTTTCCTGTGTGAAAGCTGCACCTTAACCCACATGTGATCGGAGGGGAGAAAGTGCCTACCACTAACTTGCTCTGATTCCCATGTAGAGACTGTTGACGGTGGGTTGTTTATATTTTGTGACTTTTCTCCTATGGCATCTTAGATCACTTTGATGAAATAATCGCTTTCATAGTTTAGTGGATGAAAGAGTTATTGCCGAATATTCTGTTTAGGGTCACAGGGGACAAAAGTGTCCGTTGACACATGAAGTGAGATGTTCGGTGGTGACTAATTGGCTTCAACATAGCCTGTTCACCAACTCTCAATCAAAACGAAGGATGGGCATGCCAAAAATCAGTTTCGCACAAGTTTCCGCTTCGAAAATTCAGCTACCGCCAGCATAGTGATTGCTATAGGCCTGCTATTCATCAGTAAATCTCATGAAGTCACAAACACTTCAAAGCAAGTGGCTTTGCAACTTATGGCGACGCATGCGCACGGAATCTGAAGTCAATGTTGAGATCTGCACAGTTTAAGAGGATGACTTTCATAGTTCCACAATGTGAGAATCTTCCGAAGGACGCTGATTTGTATATGGTGATAGCGATGAAGATCAGTTGTTTTCTGAAGATGATAGAGCAGCCACATCGGAAATCTTGCTCGGTAAGAAGACATCGGTGAATGGACATTCAGTGATGAGGTGAAAGAAGTTTTCCAGGACAGAGCTTTAGCGGAAGGTGTCCGAAAAGTGCGACCCTTCACCTGGTCTTGCTATACTTGTGTATATGAACTTCTGAGGCCAACAGCAAGGGAATGTGCTGATGAGTCAAATCTACAACGAAGCGAGAAGCTTAAGTCTATTCAAGCTGACATGCTGATGTTTGCGATTTGAGACGCTCGCGGAGACTTTCTATGGACAAATTAGCACACCTATCGATTGATTTGTCAGCCACGGTTCAGACGCCTGTAGGTTTACCTAGATGTCGGCATGGCGGAAAAAATGAGTTTGTAGATGCACGACTCTCCGAAAAGTTGAGTTACATGAAGATCGTTCTCCAGGGAAAAGGAAATCAAATGCCATTGAAAACTTGCATAATCAAGCGGAACCCGGCCAACAAAAAACCTGACTGCTACGTAGCAGCAAGGTAGCGCCGCTACCTATTGATTCGTAGCAGATACGTGGCATTTGGCGCACCCAGCTACGTATATGCTACGTAGCAAAGTTACCGTATGGCAACCTATCTGCTACCTTTGCTACCTTGCAGCTACTTCAATGCTACCTTCGCTACCTTGCAGCTACTTTAATGCTACCTTCGCTACCTTGCAGCTACTTCAATGCTACCTTCGCTACCTTGCAGCTATTTTGATGCTACCTTAGCTACCTTGCAGCTACTTTAATGCTACCTTGCGGCTACTTAAATGCGACTATTGCTACCTTGCAGTTTTACTCGAATGCTAGTATGGCTTGTAGTTGTTCAAATGTTACTTACTAATGCCACCTCACCTCAACATCTGCTATTGCGTTTTTAGCTTAGTTCTGCACATAAAACCCTCATCCAGCTGTGCACCACAGATTTCATTCGAAAACAGACACTATATAAATAAAATTTATTATAATCATTGGGTGCGGATGGAACAGTCTGTCATCGTCTCTCCAGACGCCGTAGAGCCTGGTTCATCCAATTCACGATCAGCTTCCTCACGGCATCTTGGCCCTCGTTGATCCCGTTTCGACGTAGTGCTTCTGTAATAAAAGCACATGTGACATCAGGGCTGGAACAATTACAATAATTGCAACTGTAATTGTTTCATAAATTTTGAAGTTGTAGTTTTGAAGTAATTGTAGTTGAAGATTTTGATTTTAGAGTAATTGTAATTATAATGGCAATTGTGAAAGTTCAACTGTAATTCTAATTCTAATTGTTATTATAATAATGGTAAACCGTGCGCTACATCCACGGGCGATGTCGATCGCCTATATCTACCACGTTGAAATAGAGGTAGAGGGCTTATGAACATCCGGGAAGTGATCAAGGGAGAGGACAGGAGCCTCAACGAGTATATATGGAATACTAAAGACGATCCACTGCTGGCGGTGGTGAAATCAGATGATCAGAACAAGCAAGGGCCCGAAAAATTCCAAACATGGAAAGCAGCACAAGTGGATGACAGACAAAGGAAGTGGCATGAGAAGCCTCTGCATGGACAATATTTCAGACAAACCAAGCACATTGCAACAAAAGAAACACATTACAATTGGCTTATAGCAACTGTCAAATTAAAGATTAAGACCGAATCAGTGCTAACAGCCGCACAAGATCAGGCTCTGAACACGAAGGCACATAAAGCACATATCCTAAAGATTTCAACAGACCCGAAATGCAGACTTTGTAAAGTAACTTACGAAACTGTCTCTCACATCCTGACTGGCTTTTCAAAACTGGCAGGAACGGAATACCTCCGAAGACATAGCGAAGCTGCCGAGTCTATCCATAGAGCGACTTGCAAGGACAAAGGAATTGATGTGGTGGATCATGGAAGCACGACCCTCAATCAGTGATCAAAAGTAATGGTACAAAGATCTTGTGGGACTTCGAAGTGCGGGCTGACCACTACTTACAAGCAAGAAGACCAGACATCATCGTGGTGGATAAGATCCAAAGGGAGACTCTGATAATAGATATAGCAGTCCCCGACGACAAAAACATACAAGAGAAAGAGAAGATCACAAACTATCAAGACCTACGCATAGAAATAAAGAAGTTGTGGAACACAAATGTTGAAGTTGTCCCGGTTGTTGTCGGCGCCTTGGGTGCCTACACATCAAGGTTGAAGGCCTACCTCAAAAAGATTCCTGGGGCACACTACATACCGGAATTGACGAAAGCAGCACTCCTTGGCAGTGCTCATATCCTGCATCGAACTATGATATACTTGAGGCTTGGTAAGTCTCCGAGGTCTTGAGACACTGACCGATCTGAATGTGTGAGATCGTGTCAAAAAAAATTGAATTTTTATGATGTAATTGTAATTGAAGAAATATGTCGGTCAACTACACAATTACTTCTGTCTTTTCGGTTAGACGAAGCACAAAATCCAAAGATTGCTATATTGAAAATTGAAGTATTCAGTACATCTATGAGATAGCTAGTAGAACAGTCAGCAATCAGCATAGGCCTGGCATCAATGTTAATGACGTGATGATCCACAGGCTAGAAGTTGTTAAGTGTTGATACAGGCCTATAAATACCCATGTAGCCTACAATCCCTACATGCACAAGTAGAGCCTACATACAGGTCTGATTCTGTGCCGCGTTTTACCGAATAATTGGAATAAGCCTCTACAACAAAACTCACAAAATTAAAAATGTCATATTAGGAACATTTTCGAATTTATACATTAATATTTCCTTTAATAATTTATGCCAATCTCTAGTAAACGCCGTAGGTGAGAGGTCAACGTATTAATAAACATGAGACCTAGCTTTGATATAAAAGAATGTACATGGAGGAGAATGACTTTGCATGGGTATGGGACGATTCTTATAGGAGGAGATGGCGCAACCTATTTTATGGGCGTTAACACCGCTTTTAGAAATAGGCCTACCTGTAGCATCTTATACTAAAAATCAAATGTACAAAGATTTAAAATCGTTTTGGACAACCAACTCATAATTGACCAAAATTGTTCGGAAAATCGATGTAATTGTGTAATTAATTGCAACTTTTGAAGTAATTGTAATTGCAATTGCAAAGTCACACATGCAATTGTAATTGAATAATAGTCGAGCATTTGCAATTGTAATTGAAGATCTTGATTTCAGAGTTATAATTGTAATTGCAAAAGCACAACTGTAATTGTAATAGTGATGGAAAAAAATGTGTAATTGTTCCAACCCTGTGTGATATCAATATAAAATTCGACACAGAAAGCAGATTTTATTGCTTAATGTGAAACAACTGCGTAATAACACATTTCAACTGACTTTTTGTAAGATAAGCATAATAGGCCTATAGATACAGGGTTAGTCAAAAGCAAACACGACAACTTAGAATTGAAAATTCTGATGATAGTCACACTAACTGAACAAATGAACATGAAGATGCGACACATGATCCGATTTGTATTAGCAGTTTCTTTAGCGGTTGTCCTGCCCTCGAAAAAAAATTGCTTAATCTTTCCACCAGCAAGGTCTCTCTGATCCTATTACTACAATGTACAGTATTATTTTTACTTTTTGATGTAGACCGACTTATTTAGGCCTGTAGGAATAAGCATTTATTCAAATATAGACACCTGTGGCAGATCACCGTGCGTAAAAATTAGATAATAGCATGCAAAAAAGACATTGATTATAATTTATAAATCACAGATCTGCATTCCTTTAGTCAAATGAAACTGGAATATCCTGAGAAAAAATAGTCACAGTTGTCACACCACTAGCAATACGAACCTGGACTTTATTTTATCTTCTATCAGGACTATCCTTTCTGAATGTATGATAACGATTGACGATAATTGATTCATTGATAATGTCGCTTTCTAGCCAAGGCGGAGATGCAAGAGGAAAATCCTCAGAGAAAAAGGCAGAGAAGGGGACACAATCCTTCCGAAATTCATGCAGGATAGAGGAGGATTCTAGAAACTGCATCACTGATAAAGTGGATAAAGTTTGAACTATAACATTTACAAGTTGCCAGTAATCATTTTTTAACTGTTTAAGGAACGGTTCGTAATAATCATGTCACAAAACATACGTGTGGATACTTTCAAATTATGTTGCATTTGCATGCTCTTAATGTTGTAATGATTAACTAAGCAATATATTCTAGAGTGAATGTCAACAACGGTCGACGTGAGTCTAATTAAATTAAACGGCCGGCGTTACTAAAATCGGTCGGCCGGTTCCAACCCTGTCTGTAGCATACTATTCATACGAATCATGCATGCAGTTAAGTACAGTAAGTCCCTATGATGCTATACTATGATCTCTGTATTGAAAGTATACAAATTTACTGAAGAATGTCAATGCCTGATTAACATTTAATTAACGTGCATACTATGAGCAGGAATTGTAGTGGAAAAACTTTTTATACCTTGCTTGCGACCTTCTATACTTATGTGTTCTGATTCATTATGTTGTATTCGCAGCAGACTTGTGTCAATTACTCATGAAATGTAGTTGATTGCAATTACAAATTACATCTCTATCAATGTAATCGATTACAGTTACAAATTACCGGTACTCCGTTTTTCTTCGATTACATTTCAATTAATTCATAATTACTTTAGATAATTGTCAGCATTAAACTCTGCGTTTCCACGCCACCTCTTTTTCAAGGCAGATTTGCTTAGGTTAATTACAATTGCTCCCCGGAAAAGCAGGTGATGATATAGCATTGATATTAAATTAGCACCTTTTTATTCTCACCCAAGTGTTTTCGCCCTACAACTCTACTACTATACGATTCAAACTGAAGATACAGGATTGGGATATCGAGACTTCTGGCTTCTAGGAGACTTTGCCATGCTTGCAATTACCTGCTATGATTTAAATTGACTTGAAGATTTCAACTTTGTTTTTTTTCTCTTTTCTCCGATGGGAGTAATTTTCTGATCTGCATTTTCAGTTCAGTTATTAAGATAAGAGGGAAAGAATATCATAAGACCGCACTTCATTTAGATTTTGGAATTGTGTTTCGTCATAAATTTCTTTGAAAAAAGTACCGGTAGTTGCACACCCGGTAGGCTACACATTTAAGTATAGTAATGCATGGAAAGGTGAAAGCAAAATTATTCTTCGGGTGTTGTATATTAAAAACGGGCGTGTCATGTACATGTACGTCACAACATCCACATGAGTTGTATTTCACTCTACTTGCACTGAATGTGACAATTTCTTTAACGTTGATTCCTGTGAACAAGCCAGACGGCGAAACGTCAGGAGATTTATTTTATTTATTTTTAATATACAACACCCGAAGAAGAATTTTGCTTTCACCTTTCCATATCAATAACCGGATGTGTGGAACCATATCAACTCATAGTAATGCATTTTTTTGACGAGGAGAGTCACGTAATTTAAGCAACTTGAGGAACGAATGTTAAGCTGTGCTGACTGCAAAATAATCGCAATTACCTCTCAATTACATGGCTAAAAATGTTATTGATTGCGATTATAAATTACTCATCGGAAATGTAATTGATTACAATTACTAATTACATTAATTGTGATTGCGATTACGCAATTGTAACAAGAATTACAACACAGTCGTTTACAGCTGGAGAGTTGGAATTTTACGAGTAATATAGTTCACCTTCACTCGGTAGCAAATTCTTCATTATGATTTTATATCTTTTTTATTCCCCTTCGTATAAAACGTTGCGAATCATTTGAAATATTTTAATATTTTGAGATCAAAATTATTCACTGTGATTTTGTGGCTTCTTTATGTCCCTTTGTAATCATTTGAAATATTCTCTTATTTATAGATTAATTTGCTCTTCAGGAGTTCATTGCTTGTCCACTTGATTTTGTTAACCCCTGAAGAAGGGACACGTCCTGAACGCTTGAACAGCAAATAAATCTAAAAATAAGAGAGTATTTCAAATGATTACAAAGGGACATAAAGAAGCCACTAAATCATAATAAATAATTTTAATGTCTAAATGGGCTGTGTCTCATAATCTAAATTTCATTGGAGATTATCAAATGCATAATGAAACTAATAGAAATTAAAACAAATGATCGCCGAAAGTTTTAGGTCTACTTACTTTAAATGATTAGCTTCATATCTTCATTGTCCGGAAACAGCCGACTGTCGAAGTAAGGACTCGATTGTTAAGCATATTCAGATGCTACTTGGAAGATGCTCCTACACAAATTGATCAGTCTAAAAAAGCAGCAGAACAAGAGGTATGAATATGTGAAATTGCATGCCGGAATGTAAAACATTTGCTTCAACATCTCAAGTTGATAATATTTGTTAGTATGTGAGTGCGCCTAAATGTGAGTGGATGTAGGCCTATGTGTATACGCCGAATATCTGCGCAAAATTACAGTGCTGTAGTGCATACACAATAATAAATCTTAAAATACTTATGCTTATACTTATTAATTAATGCAAAATTATGGAAATTTTCAATAGGACTACTATAAAACAAATGGTAATTAGATGATAAATGAGAACTAAGTAAAAACTTATTGAAGTAGACTTTTAAAAGCAAAATTATCATCAGGCCATGGAACAACATTTGCCGATGTATATACCATCACGATATACATGTAGTTGTAGATAGACTACATACAGTATGAAGCTAAATGTGCGTATGTGTAGCCTATCTTCAAAATTTTGTGAAATAGATCTGAATCTGAATTGTTTCGAAAATTCCATTCTTATTTCATTTCTTATTTCATTCATTAACCAATTTAATATGAATTTAACCTTTGAACGTCGAAAAAAAAAATTACACTTAAGTCAATTATGGGTCACCATTGACCCATACTCGTATAACCCAATTTTATAATCTTTTGACATTGATAAACTTTGGTCATGTTGCCCTAGGATGCTTAGTGAGCCTAACGCAAAGTCCATATTCCCTAGCAAGCATTATGTACACTATAGGGCCTACAGAAATATGTAGGCCTACTTTTTTTAGGCCTACTATGTGCTGGTAGGCTAGGCTTGCGAGGAAAAAGCAGTAAGAATGTCTGTTGTACTCCAACTGACTTTTATTGAAAGGTTGAGCATCTCTCACACAGGAGATGATCTCTACAAACAAAGTTGAGACATTTTGAGCACCTGGTAGAGTGCTTGTTGTCACAGGTGTAATGACAGAGTCGGCAGCGGCCACGTTTTGCATGTGGAGGAGCAGATGCTGAGGGTGGAATTATAGCTGGAGCCAGAGCAGATCTGCAAAATAGAAGTACATGTTTTCATGTCATCCATCCATACCTATGTAAGTACGTGCTGAACGGTGGCCAACATGTCAGCATTCCGGTAGGATAATATATCGATAGGCTGTAATAGGCTACGTCGATAGGCTACTAGGCGCACCCTATATCGACATACTCACGACTTACGAGGAGTCGTCCAGATGGCACAAATTCCGTCCTAACTCTTCCAGATATATTCTTCTTCTGTGGGTTTTTCCGAGATGAAAACTTTGATTCAATGAAGTGAAAATCACATATCCATTGACTCCTAAAATGTTAGAATTGAGGGTAACATCTTTCCTGGCAGAAGCTGGCACTGTGTGATTCGTATCTGCATGGATACAACCTACAGTTCTACTTGTAACACAATGTAGCATATTATTTTCGTTATATGCCTATGTTGTAGGAAACTTTTTGTGAGTTCCGCTTGCAAGGTATGCATTCAATACGCCAATAAAAAGACCAGTAGCACAGTTATCCACAGTTATACGGAACTATAGGCCTACGGTACTGTACGTGTAGCCTATCTATCGTTTGATTCTGCATTACATCTTTACATGAGCGATTGTATATTTTGAGTGAAGTACGGAATGGATTATTCAAGCAATTTATAAAAACTTGTTTGTTTGCAGAGTTTGATCAAAGGTACATTTAGGCTACGTATAGGCTAAAGGCAGGTAGACCTACAGTTTTGCAAGCTTATGACGTGAAGCCTATAGGCCTTTATGAAGCCCAATTTCTAGAATGGTCGCATAGTATTGGCTATACAATGTTTTGCATGCATGACTACCGCCATCAGCAGATACATACTGTAATACTCCTTCTGTACGCATACTGTACATGTATATTGGGCCTACATGTACTGCATCTCATAAAGATCGACTTGCTCACCAGCCAGATCGATGATGTTGAAGAAGACTCGCATCGGGCCAGCGCCTCGATTGTCTTTTGCATGAATAGTGGGAAACCAACTTGTCGACGGTGTCAACTCCACCTTTCGTGGCATTGTAGAAGTTGTTTATCTCAGATTTCCCGTTTGTTTCATCAATGACACCTTCCCCGATATGTTGGCTGCTGAGAATAAGACAAGATTAGTTTTTGCGTGGTACCAAAGAAACCAATGTCGCTTCCTCTTTGTAATAAAACTTGCAGCTATCCACCCGAGCGATGTTTCACTTCAAGGCAATCTGGAGGCAGCTCTCTTTTGTTTTTTCTTATTGTCCCAACCAAACTCAATTTCTTCCTTTTCAATGCTCTTGCTAAATCGAGGCTCGTGTAAAAATTGTCTGTTGTCACATTTCTGCCGCTGCCTTCATAATCCTTCACTAAATCAAGAACAACTGATTCTCCTAACTTTGTTGTGACTTCGTTGTTCACCTTTCCGAGGTAAGGTCTGATTGCCAGGATGTAGCGTGTTGAGCTACAGACAGCGATGAAAAACTTCAAACCATATTTGGATGGCTTCAATGGCATGTACTGCCTGAAGCCACATCTACCCCGAAAATCTGCTAGCTGTTCATCTACAGTTATGCTTTCAGATGGAGTGAAATGCTTTGGGAGTTGTCTAGCAAACATATCAAACAGGTCGCGAATAGGACAAAACTTGTCCAAGTTTCTTCTGTGTGATCTTGACTCCTTATTGTCAAATCTAATCGTTCTCAAAATTTCTTTGAATCGGTACAAAGGCATGGTTTCTCTAAAGCATTGGCGGCCATTCCTACCCCAAAGAGAATCCAGAGATTCATGCTTTGATTTATAGACACCAGCTAGAATAATCAAACCCAAAGTCTTTTCAGCCTCATCACGGGTAAATTCTTTCCATGGAGTTCCATGGCGTTCTCCTTCTTCATTTGTGTGCTTGACAATAAGATCAAGCATCTCTGATGTAAAGAACAGTCCAAACGAGTCCTCAACAGAAGTGACCTTAGTTTTGACATGAGGTTTTGGCCCAATTCTTCTGTGTATAACATTTATTTCACGAGCTCGTCCAGTTCGACATGGTTCTCTATTCCATATCTCACCACTCTTTGAAACTAGATTAGGCAGTGTACCACTCACTTCAACTTCAGAATGAGCTTCAACTTCTTCATCGCTTGTATCGCTATCCGATTCAGATGGATTCAGATGAACAGCGGAATTCTCCTCTCCATCTTCGCTTTCGTCGTCGATCTCTTCCTCGCTGATATTCGATTCTTCAGATGTTTCATCATTGATATCTCCCCACAGTATTCTCTTGGCCTCTATTGAAGCCCGACGTTGAGGTCTATCAGACATAAGACACATGTAGACGGAAGCAGTCGCACACTCGACGTATCGAAGTAGAGAAGAATTTGTGTCTAAAGCAATACGTCACGGTGGGTTTGAAATATGTTTTTGGTCAAAAAAAATGCCTGGTCATTTTGAATGATTTTTCTATAAATGTGATGTCCACAAATCATTTTGCAGCAAAAACGAAAAAAATTTAACGATTGGATTTAAAGATATTGACCATAATACCCTAAACATACTACTTATAAAAAATATTTTCAAAAATTGGTCTATTTTGCATACTGAACACATATTTTGGTCTGTTTTTGGTAGGTTGGCTGTCGTAAATATCATTAAACAGTAACTGATGACAATATCATATTTACCATAATAATATATCAATCACATATACGCTGCATACTACTTATCTGCAACTTTTTTATTTAAAAACATATTTATTACTATAAATACGTTTATGGATTGTGTTTGAAGGCATTTTTATACATAGACTTTTATCCAAACCAACCGAGATTAAAAAACAAGATAATTTGTTTAACAAACATTTAATAATATTTCATCTGTAAAATGATATAACATGAAACTTAGCTACTACAAATGCTTTGCATTGTACTCGCGAACTGCGCACAGAAGACGTCTTTCATAATCAGGGTGATTCACATGCACTTTGAATTTTGACCAGGTAGCTTTGAAGTCAACATGCACAGACTCAAACGCCTGCTCCGAAAAACGCACAAGCGATTCACTTTTTCGTTCAATAAAATCAATTAAATGAAAAAATACACAATGTACCTTGGGAGTGACATTGATGTCCAAACTGATGTAACTTTGTTGAAAATCAGAAATATGACGTTTGAAATCAGGTTCCAAGGTTCGACCGAAACATGACTTAACTACATTACGAAAACACCGCAAACAATCAACGTATTTCAAAATATGAATAGGACACATTGACTGAAGTCGATCAATGTTTTCTAAAAGTTTTTTACAAGAATTTCCATCAAATGACCCTCCATGTATCACAGTGCGCTCAACATGACAAGCGTTTGCCCATTTCATTATGTTAGTCCAATCTTTTTGAGCTGCATTGTAGATATAGTTCACTACACCTAATAATAAATGCAGTTCAGGTGGTGGGAGTACGTCAATCGCTAGAATAGAGTCGTCTCCCTTCAATATAGGTGGGTGGATGCAGTTTGCAAAATTCTTAGCAGTATTTGGCTTCCTTCCATGTTTGTGGTATTCCCAAAACTGTTGACGAATATTGCCAAGATTCCGATGATTACCTCGCGTGTCCAATTTTGATTTTTCCACGTCGCACCAACAGCATGGATGGGCAGATCCGTGAGCACTCAAGCCAAATAGAATGTTGGCGATTTTCAAATCAGTTGACAGAGTATAAGGGAAAGCTACATTAGAAAGTTTCAATAAGCACCACAAATGCAAGATGTTTCCGTAGTTCTCCTGAATATCAGGTGTAATGGACACAATAAATAAACGTTTCACGCTGGTTTTTTTCGAGGTTTTCTTTGTTTCATCTCTGTAAGAAGATCTCTTGGAGACTTGAATTTCCGAAGATTCAGTACATGCACGCTCCATGGTAACACTTATCTTGAGGAAGCCGCCCCCTCCATCGATGCCGACTTTCACATTGGGCTACTCTGAATATTGTCGATGATCGTGCACATATTGAAGAAGAGCATTCAGATCTGTACAAATCACAGTCGGATGTTCATCTCGTGTAACAACTGTGTCCTCTTTCCTTGTGAAATCGATGGATATAACATCAAAGAAATCGTCCAGTCGATGGTTAACTGTTGAAAGCTTTTCCTTTAGACCATCCAGTCTCAATTATCTTTCTATTGGAAGACGAGGCTCTCAAATTCTTCGCAACTTCTAATGTATGGTTTGTTGAGAGATTCAAGTCAACTTGCAGTGTGCTCATGTCATCCACGGTGAACAGTTGTCCTTTACTTGAGGCTGTGTGCTGAGGAGAAACGATGATTTTCGTAGGTCGACCTCCAGTTGCGTTCGATACAGACAACCCAGTAGATTCTGCTGAAGCAACTTGTTCTTTCACAAGAGATGATAGCATCATTTCTCTCGATTTTGATGACACGTTTGCGAAATTGAGAATGTTAGAATGACGAGTGTCCATTGAACATCTATGCTCTTTCCCACGTTGCCATCTCACATACAGTGCACTCACAGGCTCTGTTCCTCGTTTCGGGTCGAAACCCAAACAAGATGGAATGATCCACGACGTTGATTCGGCGAGCAAAGTTTCCTTTAGAATAGTCCTGGATAACGCGCTTGCAGGTGGAACAGAGGGCTGAAGGTAAGCGTACATCATCGTCGTCATATCCAAATATGATATGCGTATTTATGATCTTCTTATGGTCATCGGTAATTTGAAACATTTCTTTAGTCTTTCCGAGGCAAATAAGACAGACACATCTTGTGTTTTCATCATGCGACTTCGGCATCTTGCGCAGCAATGAACTGTAAATAAAGTATGAGGTATTCGACAAGTTAAATGAAATGATTCAAAAATATACATAGATATCTTGTTCTTAACCATCGCTTCATTGATTTCAGATTTGAAATAACCGACTGCTAGCACGCACGCACTCTATGCACCATGTGACTGCCACTGTTTCACCATCTTCTAAATGAAAAAAATGACCGATAACTCAGCATAGATAGGATATCGTACGTCGTATTAGCAGAGCAAGCAAGACATTTCATCGATTTCAAATTTGGAATAATAATGCGACTAAATTAGCAAGTTATAAAGTTGTGCTCATTCTATTACAACAGAAATATCAAATACGAAAAGAATCAAATATCAGGAATCCGTAGGAAGCATGTTCGATGCAAAATCGAATATATTGCGAATTATCAGAGTAACTATTAGTTAGAGCCTACTTTCACGTTACATCTACAAATGTGCCTTCAAATATTCATGAATATGTTTTTTAAATAAAAAAGTTGCATATAAATAGTATACAGCGTATATGTGATTGATATATTAATGGTAAATATGATATTGTCATTAGTTCTGTTTAATGATATTTACGACAGCTAACCTACCAAATACAGACCAAAATATGAATACAATATGCAAAATAGACCATTTTTTGAAAATATTTATTATAAGTAGTATGCAGCGTATATGTGATTGATATATTATTATGGTAAATATGATATTGTCATCAGTTACTGTTTAATGATATTTACGACAGCCAACCTACCAAAAACAGACCAAAATATGTGTTCAGTATGCAAAATAGACCAATTTTTGAAAATATTTTTTATAAGTAGTATGTTTAGGGTATTATGGTCAATATCTTTAAATCCAATCGTTAAATTTTTTTCGTTTTTGCTGCAAAATGATTTGTGGACATCACATTTATAGAAAAATCATTCAAAATGACCAGGCATTTTTTTTGACCAAAAACATATTTCAAACCCACCGTGACGTGTGATTGATTATAAATTATGAGCGCAGCATCGGTTGAATGCAGAGTGACGTCATCATATCTTCCCTATCGTGATATGATAGGGAACGACGATGTGCGCGGCTACTGATTTTTACCAAGCTAGCGTGCCTCGCAATTTGAATCACGCACAATAACATCATCGTGAATCGAAAAAGCTATATTTGCTCTAAATGTACCTCCAAACCTACCTACTCTCCAGGATATATCTGGCTAGAATATGGCTAAGGGCAAGCTATATTGATGATATTGGACTAAATGCAGCTACTCATGCCTTGGAAAACCTAAATTACAAGATATGGTATGTAACAAATAAATAGAGCAAAGCTATTTGACTCTATTTAGCAAAAATACCAGTACGGGTCAACCCTGACCCATATTTACTTAGTTGTTATTTTATTTTGAAATTCAAATTTACCATAGAAGTAATGATGTGGTCGAGTTGTCCATCTAGCATGATCTGGGTGACTGAAAGTTAGGAAAAGTCACAGAAGATGGATGTAATTCAAAAATTATTTCTGCTTCAAAAATAGTTGTCAAAAACTGGTATGGGTCACCATTGACCCGGATCAACGTTCAAAGGTTAAGTACTGAAACTTACATGTTGTTGCGATGAAAGAATCGACACACAGAAGCATTTGAGCTTGAACCACGGAGTTGATAAACGAAGAAGCAACAAGTCATGGAGTACTCATGAAGTCTATGGAGTTCAAATGTATTTTGATTGTCTTATTCGAAAGAAATTCTGTTCTGGCATCCAACAGCACCATTTCTCTTTGTTTCCAGTGCATCATTTAGGTAGGCTATTCAAGTTTCTTCAAATCCATATCGCAGATCTATCGGATGAAGTTTTACTTCCGTTTGAAGAATCCATTGCCACGACGAGGGCTGTACGTAATCCGCATGTGTCACCAAATTTGATACTGTACACGATGAATAAGAATTTGAAGAAGACAAAGTAGGCAGCACTGAGACTAGCGGTCTCTACAGACAGATGAAGGATAGCAGCAGTGGCGTGCGCAGTGAAAGTCCTCAATGTTGAAGTCTGCTATATTTGACGTAGCATCGCAATCATGTCAGTTTCTCCATGCTTGACGCTTGTGTGTGGCTGGAGATAAAGCGCCAGCATTATCGATCCATGCTACCTGTTCCATCTGTAGCTGTCAGCAGGCGAAGGCGAACAAAGACGTGCGGGCTGCCGAAATTGGGATAGGATGAAATAGCTGTCTATGAAAGCAAGAAGGGCGGTGGTGAAATTGCACAACAGAACTTGGCTGTGTAAAAGCTTTCAAAATCACATCGCTTTCGCAAATTTTGGATGTAGAGTATAGCCTCTACTAAATGTAAACTGTTGGTTCTCATCACTTGGTGAAACCAATAGGAAACTCAGAGCTGCAAAAGTTTCGAGCATTTAAAAGACGATTTAATTCCAAAACTTAATACTTGTGAAATGCGAATTTCATTATTGGGAGATTTAAGTGACAATAACAATTGGTTACCTATGTAAAAATATTGTCGTGCGAAATAGACATAGACCATTCAATATTTATGATGCCTCACGAATATGGGTGTGCATGCACGTACATGATATAATGCGAGAGAAGAGAGAGAGAGAGTGTGTGTGTGTGAGAGAGGGAGGGAGGAAGGGGGGAAGAGGATGATCAGAAATGGAGGAAATAGGAAATGAGGATAGGAATGCTGAATAATCATAAAATTCTTCCTTTCTAGAAAACCGAAGCGCGCGTAGATGAATCTAATTCTATGTGATAAACTCTCCCGATTTGGTAGATAATGACACTATCGTATCGCTTTTCACCGGGAGAAAGTCAACCGGGACATCCCGCTAAGGAGGAAGACATCCCAGGAGCATTTGTGACGCAATATTGGCATCATGTGATGCCAATTAGGACAAATTAGACCTGCTACGTAGCTGCCACGTTTCGCTACTTTCCATTAGCTACCGAACAAATTGCAACGTAGCTGCTACGTCTCGCTACCTTGTATTTGCTACCGAAAAATATCAACGTAGCTGCTACGTTCCGCTACCTTGCATTCGCTACCGAAGAAAATGCTACGTAGCTGCTACGTTGCAGTTGCGTAGCACAGACACGCTACCTACTGCAACCAATGCTACCATCTGCTACGTAGGTGCTACGTAGCATTGTTGGCCGGGAAGGAGACGCTGTCGCAGTACAAGGATCAAGTGTCGTTGATGGCATGATCTGGTTTTCTTCAACAGTTTTCATTTGAGTGTTTGGAAGGATGTGTTCAATTTTAGAACCCTTTTGGAACGCATCAAAATTGTATCGAGCATCGACGTCGATTGTATCTGCTCTAAGAAATTCTAGTTTTGCCTAATCGGCGTTCACCCAGAAAGCATGTGGCTTCGCAAGCGCTGACGTCACATAAGGCCAGGAGGCGTGTTGCATGTGCAAGATGCGATTCCAGTGATCAGAAAAGTGTTTTCTAAGATGCTGCGATTGTAATGCGAAATTTTGTACTCAAGACTATCCAAGCTAAAATTTGCAATCAATGCTTCGGGAAAGACTGACATCTTTTAATTCATCTGGGACCATGCGAGCATGTAGGCCTAGGCCTATATTTTTGTGTTAACTGGGCTTCCTCACACATGCAGTGCTGATCTTGTAGAGGCTATTAGATAGATGACATTAGATTTCATCAAAGAATGTCATTTGGTGTAGTCTTCTTGCTCATGAGCAGATTTTTCTGACATAAAGTGTCAAAATTTACATTTGGTCAAAAATGTCCGCTGTGACACTAAGCGTAGCAATTTTCAGCGGTAGCGATCACATGCGGGTTAAGCAGCACTTTCAGTAAATATAGTGTTGGCTAAGTATGGATGGTGCATGCAGCCCTAAGCTTTGTCTGTTCATGTTATGTAGATTATCATTGCCTAACTGTAGAATAGATTGACCTGAGAATGTCATATTTCTTGCTACCGTACACTCTTAATCAGTTCTCTTCCAATCCCACGATCTTATATACTCGTACATGCACACTCCTACAGCACTGATCGTCATTGAATCTTTCGAGTAGGCCTCTATTAGGCTGGATTTTTTAAATTCAATATACGGAATTTCATTTGGTTTGATGCCATTGGCTTTCAGAATTAAGGAAAAATGTAGTAACGGGTTTTTGGAAACTGATAGTGGCATGAAAATAATGCTGCCTATACTAAACAATAAATTGCATAAATGGGTGCAGTTTATATTGTTATAATACTGTTGTTAATACTGTAATATTCTTAAGTACATTTTTGCCATTTGTAACTGTTGAGTTTATTGATGTCATAACCTGAATTCCTTTAGTGGAAGATAGAACTCGTCGTTTCTCATGGGAGACAAATCATTGTGTGTCTATATTTGAATCAATCGTTCATTATAACATATCGTAACCGGAAGTGCGTCATAGTTGACGTCAGAACGGAGTACACACTCATGAATGAATTTACGAGAGAACTAATTTTCTTCGTATGAAATACATGCATACTGTCTACTTATTTAACAAAAATAAGCAGTAAGAATTAATATTGCATAATGTTCTAACAGAATAAAATATTCATGAAAGCGTTATAGGTTCACGAAAGATTAAAAATATGCGAATGTTTATGTCCGAAGATTATAGAAAGCTCAACACGCCCCCTTAATCTGAGGAGGTTGTAAACATGGAATCAGTAAGAACACGAAATTTAACTTTACTGAGAGGTTTAGTGAGGGCATCAGCAATGTTATAGTTAGTGTTAATATGTTGTATCTGACAGGTGTTGTTTGAAATGTATTGTCTGATGAAGTGGAATCTGACATCCATGTGTTTGGAACGCTGGTGATGAATCGGATTCTCTGCCAATGCTATGGCGCCGTTATTGTCGCAGTATATGTTTGATGGCATAACGTCGAGATTGAAATCACGAAGTAGACGTTTCAGGTACATCTCTTCTTTTATTATGTCGGTTAGAGCTATGTATTCTGCTTAACAAGAAGATAATGCTATCGTCGACTGTTTCTTTGATCTCCAGCTAATTGGACCCGAAATCTTGAGTACATATCCAGAGGTTGATTTTCTATCGTCTTTTGAAGATGCCCAGTCAGAGTCTGTGTATCCAACAAAAAAAGGTTGAGCAGTTTTGCAGTAATGTAATGACTTGTCTTTCGTACCCTTAAGATATCGAAGCACGTGCTTACCAGTCTTTATGTGCTGTTGTGAGGGATTGTTAAGGAATTGAGATAATTTGACAACTATTCATCCTATATCAGGCCTTGTACTGAGCATAAGGTAAAGAAGGCTTCCAACGAGTCTTCGATAATCAAAGTCGATATTTGCGCTTTCATCATTTTCAGTAGATTTTGTAAGAGTCAATCCTTCAATAGCTGGTGTAGCAGCAATATTACAGTCTTGCATTCCGAATTTCTGTAAAATTCTGTCAATGTAAGATTCTTGACTAATTGTATAACATGATTCTTCTCTTGTAAATTTCATGCCCAAAAACCAATTCAATTCACCTTGATTATCCATCTTGAAGTTTTGTTCCAATATTTCTTTCATTTCGTTGATGTGATTCATACTAGCTGAAGCTATAAGTATGTCATCAACCCAAACAAGAATTATTATCAGGTCATCATTCAAATCCTTTGTAAACATACAGGAGTCGTTCAGTGATTGCACGAATCCTTTGTCCTTTAGAAATGAAGTGAGTAGATGAAACCAATTTCTGCCGCCCTGTTTCAGACCGTAAATGGACTTCTTCAAGTGGCAAGTAAGTTTCCTTCTAAGAGTGGGGTCATTTTTTTTATAACCTTGTGGCATTTGCAGATACAGGTCGGTTTCAATTGGTGCATGCAAAAATGCAGACTTGACGTCCATTTGGTGTATTGTTAAATCTTTCTGCATCGCAGTTTGTAGTAGTAAACGGATGGATGTGAGGCGCGTAGTCGGACAAAATGTTTCTTCATATTCAATACCTGGGATTTGGGAACATCCCTTGGCTACAAATCGTGCCTTATATTTGTTTATATTGCCATTCTCATCATGTTTGGTTGCAAATACCCATCGACCTTTAATTTCTTGCCTGTTTTCAGGAAGTTCAATAATTTCCCATGTATCGTTGGCTTCAAGTGAGTCGATTTCTTTCTTCATAGCTTCTTCCCATTGCTCATGGTCCGGAGAGTCAATTGCTTCCTCATAAGATTCTGGACATTTGTACACAGTTTTCAAAGCATGAACAATAACTTCATTTACATTGTTTTGTAAAATGTATCTGTCTGGCTCTTTAATAGTTCGCTTGGGTCGGCTGTTGAGATTCAGACTTATTGAGCTGTCATTGTCGCTGGGTTCAATTGTTTCTTCAATCGATTCTTCTTCATCGTGTAATAATGGTTGATCGATTACCGAATTTTTACCTTTGTATTGAGGAAATTTGACATTCCTTGAAGCAACAACTTTTTGAGTAGCTTTGTCTAAGACGTAATAAGCATTATTGAGAGGATTGATACCCAAGAAGATAGCTTGCTTTCCACGTTGGTCGAATTTTCCTTTATGAGAGTCGTCGTAGACTGTACATTCCTGTCCGAAGGTTCGAATGTTTTGTAGGTCGGGTTGTTTGCCAGTAACTAGTTCAAATGCTGTCTTTCCTTTGCCTTGTTTGATCAATCGATTCTTTATATATTGTGAATACTTCATTGCGTAAGACCAGTAAAATTTTGGTAAATCAGAATCTGCTAGCATACATCGTGCAACTGTAGTCAAAGTTCGCCAGTGTCGTTCTGCTTGTCCGTTTTGATGTGGTGACCTTGGAGCTGTTGTAATATGCTTGATACTATTGTCAAGAAGAATTTTCTTGAAGCTTTGGCTTAGGAATTCGCCCCCATTGTCTGTATGTATGTGTCGAACTTTACCATATGGGGATGTATCAGAAAGAAACTGTTGTAGTGCTATATGCGATTGATCTTTGCTTTTGAGCAGATAAATATATCCAAGACCAGAGTATTCATCAATAAAATCAATAACATAGCGGAATCCATCTTTTGATACCGGTGAGATTGGTCCACACAGGTCACTGCTTACCTTTTCGAAAGGTTTACATGCATGATGTGAAGACGTTTTGGGTATAGTATTTCTGGTTTGTTTATTCATAGAGCATACATCACAGTTGTCTCTAGTAGCATCGAGTATCTTCATTCCTTGAGTAACATTTTGAAGTTTCAAAACATGATCAAAATTGGTATGGCCTAAAGCTCGGTGCCAATCAATCAAACTCATCGATACTTTGTTTACGGTAGTTTTTTGTGGTGAGCGAAAGAAGTATAAGTCATTTTCTTCTATGATAGGAAATTGATTTCCATCGGGTGAAGAGAGATAGTTCGAGTCTTGTGAAAAGGTAAACGTCGCACCTTTGTGAGTGGCGGCCCTTACAGAAAATAGACAAGTAGGAAATGATGGAGCATATAAGACGTTCGTTAAAAGTATGCGATGTTGTTCTCCTGATTCATCAAAAATGATAATTTCAGCCTTTCCTCTGCCATGAAGTACCTCATTGTTTTTCTTTCCGTCAGCCAGTTCTATGTAGTGGAAGGTCTTATCAAATGTACTGTCAAATTCTACGAAAAGATTTTTGTCATTCAAAATATGGCACGTAGCGCCGCAGTCAACAAGTATCCTATCACTTTTGGAACTAGAATCCATGGCAGCTGTACAAATTGCCGTTGTGAATGAGTAGTTTGTGCTAACGCTGTTGGCGGTCGCCGACCTTCTGCACATTACGTTTCTTTTTGAAACAAACCGTCTCAGTATGGCCTCTGTTCTTACAGTAGGTACAATGCAACTTTTCTTTCGATCTACAAGATCTACTTGTGTGGCCCATCTTACCACATGACAGGCATTGATCAGATTTGTTTTCCAAATGACGTTGAACTTGTCTTGGCCTGTACGTTGTTTTCATTACGGTATCTTTCTCTTGACTAAGAATTTCGTTTCCCGCAAAATTTATAAGACTAGCCTTCAAGTCACTAAGAGATTTTATTGTGTTTACTTGATTGTGTACAACTATAAATGTATTGTATTGTGGTGTAAGACCTTTCAATATCATAGCAATTAGTAAATTTTTGCTGATGCTCTCACCTGCTCTCTCAAGTTCAGAAGCACACGATTCAGCCCGAATTAGATAGTCGGTGATTTGTTCGTCGGATTGCATTTGCATATTTGTTAGTTCTGTGTAGAGGGATAGAATTCTCGGCTTTTCTGTAGACAGATGATGACTTCTGAGTACATGGTGCTTTATTGCCGTCGTCAGCAGCTTCAGTTATGAGTAAACTGAGGGACTTGTCGTCCAGGAGTTGCACCAACTCTGCAAAGGTTGTAGTCGGCGTCAGGTGTAGCATTCGTTGTGATTGCAGTATGGATCTTCTCGTCTTTTGTGTACAAATATGCGAGGAATTTAGTTTCCCAGATTTTGTAAGAGAGAGTATTGCCGTCGAAGCACAGTTGTTGGAATCGAGATACATGTACATTGTTCATTGTATGAGGATTCAGGTTGGTAGCACTGCTCCTGGCCCTGGGCCCATAACCTGTTTTTCGTCTGAACTACGCGTCTGAACTACGAATCGCTTCGACTCCAAGTTTTTACCACCTGATGATTTAAGTCTCGTTATCATTCGTCTCGATTTTCTAATCAAACTGCTCAGCGGAACGAATCCTGCAACTGCTCCAACTTGTGCTCATCTTTTCACTCCTCTCCGTTTTTCCTGTGTTTTGATTGGATATTACGCCGACTTCCCTTACTCGCGCGGTACTCGCAGGAATTACCTCACTCAGACGTCTCCCTCAACGCCGATATTCGCATCTCCGTACGTTAGACTGCACCGCCTTTGTCTCCGTCGCTGAGCAACGCCACTGCTTGCCGGTGAGTCCGCTGCTGCTGCTACCCAAGGCACGCGTCATTCAACCGGACAGCTGACGCAGAGGATTTCCGCTGTCAGAGATTAACTTACTGGTTTATACATAGGTCTATACAACCAATTTAACATCTCGAAACGTATATAACTTTTTTGACACTTTCCTCGACACTTAATTTTGTGACACAACTTTCCCTGAGAGAATGCACGAGACGCGAAGCGTCGAGATTAGACTATAAGAAAGCGATGCAACAAAATCATGCCATCAAATTTTGCTTCGAATATTGAAACTATTTTAGATCAGGTTGTGGAAGAATCTCTTCAATGGAACAATTCTAATGCATCTGCGAAAGAAAAAGATCAGCCCAAACTAACTGCAAATGATCGACGTGTTTCAAGCAATACACAATATAATTCTTACCATCGAGGAAATATAGATAAACTTGCTGATTCACCGTCAACTCAATCAGCCCCCACGTTATCTCAAAGTAAAGCAGGTATTCAATGTATGGTAGATGGTTGTTTCATGCGGTATGCATCATCCAGTGGGATAAATCACATGGAACAACATGTGAACGGTGTACTACCGGGGTATGTTCCGCAGGAATGGTTGGATACCCACGGAAAAGTAATTTGTCGCTGTAATCGAATAATAGCAATATCGAGACAGAGCCATCACTTGAAGAATTGCACAGCATCAACAAAAAATGATGAAGCCAATGTCTCTATTAGAAGCAGAGCAGATACCAGTACAAATATCACCCTACCCTCCTTGGAATCTATAATGTCATTAAATCGTCCAACGCTAAAGCACATACCCCATTCAGCTCGCCAAGCTTTCGGTACCGTTTTATCTAATGCTCTCCAAGACATAATATCATCGAACACGATGGAGGCATGGAAGCGTTTTTTTATGTTGCCAAAATGCGTGCTGCCATCATGTAAGCGAGCGGGAAGAAAACAAAGGCGTCCAGATATCAGGAAATTTTGCCAAAGATGGCTTCAGGGTGAAATTCAGGAACTATGGGAACAAGCTCAATGTGGTGCTTCCCACGTTAGTGTGAACAAAAAGCAACGAACTTCAGCCAAAGAAAATGAACTTCGAATTGAAGCTGCCACAACTTTGGCACAAGATGGACTGTTTCGGAAGGCGGCAAGGATACTAACTACAACAGTATTGCAAAAAATGACTCGGAAACCTGGCAATTGCTGTTACAAAAGCATCCACCTTCACCAATACCAGATATCCCATCAAGCGCCGAAATCAGTCCGCACTTCAGCTACCGCCTGACTTTAACATTTCAGAAGTGCTTCATGCATTTCCAAGAGACACAGCATGTGGATCTTCAGGTTTGCGATGCCAGCATCTTCTAGAGGCAAACGAAGCAACTTTGAATTCACCCCTATATTCGTCTCTTCGAAGCATTGCAAATTTATTATTGCGAGGATCAGCTCCTGTAGAAGTTCTCAGTGCGCTGGCAAGTGCTAACCTCACTGCCCTAAAGAAAGGTGAAAATGATATCCGACCGATTGCAGCAGGAGAAATTCTGAGAAGTCTCGTCAGTAAAAGTGCATGTGTCGTGCTAAGAAGTAAGGCTGCTGAATTCTTTCAGCCTTATCAATTTCGAGTTGCATGTCCAAGAGGCATGGAGATGATTATTCATATGTTAAGGGCTACGATCGACAAACATTGGAATGAAGACGACTTCGTGATATTAAAAATTGACATGAACCAATGCTTTTAATCGAGTCTCTCGTCAGATGTTGTTCAATGAATGTGCTGAACATTTCCCTGAACTATTACCTTGGGTGAGGGCATGTTATTCTTCACATCCCATTCTCCGTCATCAAATGGGGAACTTAACATCCGAAACAGGTGTTCAGCAAGGTGATCCGCTAGGTCCACTTTTGTTTTCTCTAGTCCTGCAGAAATCAATCAACGAAATTTCAAGTTCAATACCGCTGATATACAACACATGGTATTTGGACGATGGCATTGTCTGTGGACAGAGAGATTCTATAGTTCAAGTTTTACATCTACTACGATCCGCTACATCCAAGACAGGTTTGGAAATTAATTTATCCAAGTGTGAAGCGTACAGTAAAGTGGATCTAAGCATTCTGAGTGATGATATAAAGAAGTATAAACAACCAAATTTAGAAGTTTTGGGTTCGCCAATTGGAGACCATTGTTTCTGCAATGAATTCCTCATAAAGAAGATAAGCAAAGCTAATGAACTTCTTCATGCTCTTTCGGATTTGCACAACCCCCAGATTGCTCTGGGTATTCTACGTCGATGCAGTGGTTTTTGCCGCCTGATCCATATTGCCAGAACAACTCCAGTAGATCAAATAAGTCAATCATTGCGGATATTTGATAATGATGTGCGTAGATCTCTAGAAGAATGCACCTCCTTAGAATGTACTGATGATGCCTGGCAACAGGCCCAATTGTCATTAAGAAATGGAGGCCTTGGACTTCGATCTGTCTCTCAACATGCAGGAGCCGCCTACATCTCATCATTCTCAAGTGCTAGTTCCGAACCTTCAGACTATCTGATGAAAGCAATTCATCATTTCAATGCTCGCGTGTTGCCGACTGAAAAAATTCAAGGTTTTGACAACATACGTGGTGTTAAAATATCACAACATCGCCTTTCACAAATGATTGAATCAAAATCACGAAACGACCTCCTTCAAGCAGCTTCACCAGCCGATAAAGCTCGACTTGAAAATGTTGCTGCGGATCATGCCGCTGACTGGTTGCAGGTCATTCCTTCCCCTGGGTTAGGTCTAGCGTTGGAGCCAAACGAAATGAGCACAGCATTAAAATGGTGGTTAGGCTTACGCTTGGATGGCAACTCAAATAAATGCATCTACCATCCTGATACAATTCTTGATCCACATGGACATCATGCGTTGACCTGCAAAAATGGAGGGGACATTGTCAATCGGCACAATACCATACGAAATGTCGTGTATGAATGCTGCAGTCGATCGTTATTACGACCACAGTTAGAAAGAGGCAGTGGCTTCAGTAATCAACCAAAAACTCGCCCAGCCGACATTTTGCTCCCCGATTGGTCGTTGGGAAGATCCGCCGCGATTGATGTGACGGTCATACATCCGCTCAATCTATCAAATTTAACCGGAGCGAGTACGACTGTCCAGCATATCACAGCAGCTGCAGAAGCTCGGAAACGTGACGTCAACATCGAGAAATGCCGGGAATTAAATTGGCAGTGCCTCCCGTTTTGCTTGACAGCATATGGAGCTATGGGTGACGAAGCCATGGAATTTGTGTCGCGCCTAGGGACCAGACTAGGAACACAGACCGGGGTGACTGTCTACGATGCCATTGCTTCTATTTGTGGGAGAATATCTGTTGCGCTGGTAAGGTGCAATGCCAAGGCCATTTTGAAAAGAACCGAGGCCTCCGTTGGTCGAAGCGAGATCTTAAGGACCTTGACTTGAGTACTTTTTTTAAAATTCATCTTTGACTTTGACGTGTTTTCCTCTTGTAACTTAATGATTCGAATAAAGTATGGGTTAAAGTATGTCATAACCTGAATTCCTTTAGTGGAAGATAGAACTCGTCGTTTCTCATGGGAGACAAATCATTGCGTGTCTTTATTTGAATGAATCGTTCATTATAACATATCGTAACCGGAAGTGCGTCATAGTTGACGTCAGAACGGAGTACACACTCATGAATGAATTTACGAGAGAATTAATTTTCTTCGTATGAAATACATGCATACTGTCTACTTATTTAACAAAAATAAGCAGTAAGAATTAATATTGCATAATGCTCTAACAGAATAAAATATTCATGAAAGCGTTATAGGTTCACGAAAGATTAAAAATATGCGAATGTTTATGTCCGAAGATTATAGAAAGCTCAACAGTAACCCAGCTCACAGCACATGTGCGTGCATGACAGCTTTCTTGAATTGCATCAGGGGATTGTCAATACTCATTGAGATCGTCAACAGATCTCAATTGTGTGCACTTTGCATAGGAATTGTTGGCACCGAATACATTGCTTCGAAGTGAGGGTGATATTCCGGCTCATTTTTCCCTCTGCGCGGCACTTCGTGCAGCGCTTTCCTTGATAGGAAGTCGTTGTGCTCGGCACCTGATGCGGCCTATTCGCCAGGCGCACCATAGCTCGCATGATACTGTTTGACAGTCCAATCGGCCTCTGAATTCGAAGGTGGATGAATGGGAGTACAAGTTCTTTGGATAGGGAGTAAAGAAAATTTATTCTACCGTGTCGACGTGAATTGTCACCCATGTCCGCAGCATTCAGGCACACCAGAGAGAAAGTGTTCACACCAACGACATCGAGCATGTTTTGGAAATGAACTTAAGGCTATCGCCTTACCATCGATCGCACACGGAGTACTGCCTGCACATTTCGTCACACACATCTACTCCACTCATTGTTTTATTGTAAACAAACATGATATCGCTCTTTTTCTTTTGTTCTTCTTGAACATTTCTTTCATGATGCTTAATACAATGGCAAGGTGTATGATACAGTAGCAGCTGCCAACTGAAAACTGAGGTGAATAACTAACTTCAGTTCCTTTCAGCAATCATGTTACATAGATAGGATAAAATCAACAAAAGAAAAGCGGGTGAAAATCGTTTATTAACTTTGCATGAGGATATTTGTTCAAGGTGTGATAAATTTATCACACCTTGGTAATCCTAGGGTTAACTGATTACTAGCAAGCTTAGGGCTATATCTCCTAATCAACATTTCCATAGAAAAGTAAACAAGTCGAATAAGCGTACTTAATGATGCAGTTTGAGCAAAATAATCCTCAAATCACTGCAACCGTAAACGAATAGCCAAAAATATGATATCACTTTTCTATTTTCAGGCAATGAAGGAGGGGTCGCGACCGGAACAACGCATGAATCTACATCATTCTTAGAGTCTATTTCCGAAGTCACTGAGGAAGAAGTAGTCGGCTTGCCTACAAGTTCAACGCCTGTGACTATTCGATCTCAACAGATTGGTGGAAACAGAAGAGATGATAAGAAATCTTCGGATGAGATGTCATCCTCGGATTTCTATAAAGAAATGGTTCAGATAGAAAAAGCAATAAACGAGATAATGCGTGAAAATGTTGCCAATCAAAAGTGGTATTTTGAACAGAGACTAAGATTACTACAAGAAATCAATCAAAGACCAGATGTGTTGGAGCTTGCTTCAGAAACCATTTAACTTTTAGAGATCGCGTTGTGTCATGCTGTTCCGGTACTGTATATGTAATATCTGTCTGTCTCCTAAATTAGGTAGAATTTTTTGAACAAAAGCGCCTTAAAACCAAATTCTAATAATAAATTTGCAGATTAATCAATTGGTTTCAAATGTTTTGTAATTGAGCAGAGTTTTTAATTGTCTTTTTGGCTTTGTATAAAAAGCGATAGGAACCTACCGCAATTTAAGACTGCAATAACGCACCCGGTGTCCGGTATAGGCTACTGCATTTCATTAGGCCCTATTACTTTCACTATCACTTTCAGCAACACTGGAAAAAGAATATTGCATGATAATATATATTGCTTATAGCAGGGATGCGGAGTCTTATCATTTTGATAGGACTCCGACTCCGGGTGGCAAGTATATAAGCTTAGTTAGCTTAGTTTTTTGAAAAATTAACTGGTAGCCTATATCACAGATCATTATAGGCTTACCTGAATCGATATCTAGTGATCATTGCATCAATTGTTTATCATTTTCGATGAAAGTTGATCAAATGTCTCTTTAAGTTGGATGCATGCGACTCAGCTCCTCCCAGCTTTTTGATGTGTGCTTCACACGGTTTTTCTCCAGTCTCTATCAGGCACGAAAATCCCCATTCTTCTCCAAAAAATATGAGTACACTTTCGATTTTAATATCTGCTTTAGAGGAGCCATCACACACGATTGACGTTAGGGTGAACAGGCAATGTTCTCAAACAAACCAGCATTTCATTTTTGTCTCTGATGTGACCTTTGGCGCGCAGGTGTGATCGAGGCTAGGAAGGCTTGTCTTCTCTACTAAATCACCGAATGAAAAGACAATCCTTTTTCACTATCACGGTTCATTCCCTCAACTGTTAAAAGCTTTGCATGCAGCATTGTCTCTGTACTTTTGTTTGACGGAGAAAGCTGACATCAAGACAGTGACAACTATGCACGAGAATAAATGACTTGCTTGTATTATATTATTTCGGGTCTAGTTGTAGTCTGGAGTCCTATCATTTGATAGGACTCCGACTCCACATCCCTGGCTTATAGACATACACCCCATCAGTTCAATGCGGCAATAAGAAATGAGAGTTTTCGCATAACTATCCATACAAATTTTGGATTAAGTTTTGTCGCATACTGACAGCAGAATCACCCAACGCCATTTCATGGTCATAGGTGTTGAATGTGTCAACATAACCAAGTTCAGATGGTTGCTCAGGGGGAGGGATGCGGTGTTTCAATACGGAATTGTGCAAAGCCGCACATGCCATAATTATGCGTGATGCACGTTCAGGACGAAACATAATTGTTTTGGTAAGACACATAAAACGCATTTTCAACAGTCCATTACATCTCTCAACACAAGAATGAGCATGCATGTGTACAGAGTTAAATCTCTCTTCAGTTTGAGTTGTAGGATCCCTCACAGGAGTCAGCAGCCACCTAGTAAGTGGATAACCGGAATCTCCTAGAATCCATGTATCATTCAGACTATTTTCAAATTGAAAAGAAACGTGAGAATTGTGTAGGATAGACGAATCATGCGTAGATCCAGGCCAGCGAGCGTCAATATCAAAAATTTTCAAATTATGAGAGCACAAGATTTGAGTATTTATGGAATGATATCCCTTTCGATTGACGAAAACTTTTTCATTGGCTGGTAGACATGGACCTAGAAGCGTAATGTGAGTCCCATCAATAGCGCCCATAATTGTAGGAATTCCATGGGTCAATTCATAAAATTTTTGCTTTGATGCTCTAATTTCTTGTTCATCTGGCCAATTGATAAAATTGGAAATTTTTTCGCAAATAATCTTCGACACCAGATGTATAGCGTTGCTTGCCGAACGATCAGATATTCCATGTAGATCGCCTATAACAGGCAAAAATCCACCCTGTGTAGGCCTATAATAACGCAAAGCAGTGCATAATTGAATACTGGGATCCAACGCATGTGACCTACAAAGAAGAAGGCTGCAGTCTATTACTGGTGCATTGATGTGGCAAGATGATGGATCTCTATTTATGAATGGCTTAGAATTAGGCCTATAAATAGACTTAGCCTATGTTTATTATAGCACCGGCATTGATAAAGTCAATAATGAAAATTTAATATTTAAAATGATGATATTAATAACTGTAATTAACGGACATGCATGATATCAATCGTACTCTGCGGTTGTATAAGAAAGAAAAAATAGATTTTTTATGTGTAATAAGTATTTCATGCTATTAGCCGAAATATAGGGAAGTGTATTTATATTTAATAATAATAATAATAATAAGCTTTATTTCGATATGACAGACGCATATTTCAGCTGTCATGACCCTTTTCAAAGATATGCATCAGGTAGAAAGGCCATTTTCAAAGACAACGAATGTTTAGACGGTGGAGATCTAATCAACAAGTGTTCAATAAGTCACGTGGTTACAATCTGCAACGAAGAAAAGGTTGTTTAAATACTACGTATTTAAACAATTAAACAATAGGTAATGTTAGTTAAATATCTTTAAGAAATAAGAGCTACCATTATAACCTAATGTTCGGTTAAGCAATGGGTTGCTACTAAAATTTTTTATAGATTCAACAATAGTAATCTCAAAGTCTGAGTTTCCACGGTAAATGATTTTAAAGCAATCATTGTAGTTACGAAAACAATGGTTACATTGTTCTATGTGTTTTGCAATGGCACTATTGCCACTTAAGTGTTCAAGTTTACGTTGATGCAGACGTCTTTTGGTTTTGCCAATATATTGGCAATCAGGATCAACCTGACATTGAAAGCAATAGACAAGACTCGATTGCATGTCTGGACCTAACTTACTTTTAAGGGAGAAATATCTTCCAGTTTGAACGAGGTAGAACAACCTTGCATTCTAGTTTACGAAATATTTTTACTAACTTATTACTAAATTTCTGTGATGCATGACCCACGAAGGGGATTTTGATTATTTTATTGAAGTCATTATCAATTGTTACGCCTGAAGAATTGTTTAATTTACGACCTATAAATTTGTTAATTGTTGATTGAATTAATTGCAATGGATAGCCATTTCTACTTAAGATATTGGTAATTTTACTACATTCATTATGGAATAGATTCAAATTGGTGGATACATTGTAAGCACGATGAAGCATGCCCAATACTAGTGTGTTTTTCCAATTGTGAGGATTTCAAAGAATACTCGCATCTAGCTCAATGCCGGTAGCATAAAAATACTAACTTAATTAAAATTCATTTCATTAAGCTAATATAATAAGTAGGCTGTTATCCATCACGGCTACACGAGTAACTTTCGGTTCTTCACGGATATATACCCACCCTGATTTACAGGTATTTTCGAAAAAAAAACTTGCCTTTCGGTACTCCTTTCAAGGGATGGTTCCAAAAAATCCAAAATGTCAAAAAATGTCACTCTCGTAAATCGGTATCTTGAAAAAAATTCCTCGTCACTTGATGTTTCCATAGGATCAATCCTTTGTCTATATTATTTCTGTCTGTAACCGCCGTCTGCTAAATTCACGATCACCACATTGCGCCACATTATCTCTAAACAAGCAAGATAGAAATGTGGCTAACCTGACTCCTTATAACTTACATCAGAGCAAGGTTAGGTTTTGGGAGGTTACGGAAACCATTGATGCGCCTAACTCATTGAGCTACCCTGACATCAAGCACACAACCAACGTCCTAACCTACCCACCATTCGGTCAGTAACCATCGGTTAGACTGCGGCATCTGTCATTGGCTAATTTCATCATCCAGCCATTGCATTGCAAAACAAACTGACACATGAGACCCTAACTGTTAATTAAGGCAACTCTTAGTGTCAAGTGTTCCATTCGCTCATCTCCGGTTACGCTAACCATCTCATGCATCTAACCATTGGTTAGTGGTTTTGATTCGGCCGCCCCAGAATGTTAATCAACACATTTTTTAGGTTAAACATGATCATGAAATTTATCTTAATCATCAATCTTATTCATAATCAAACTTTTGAAAACTATAGTCACAATCTCAATCATATTCAATATTTTTGAAAATTGCTTTATCACTGCAGCACTAGTCGGGTCATGTAAGTCCTTCGATGACTGGGTTCGATTCCTTGTTTGCAAGTCATCTTCCATGACACTAACAGTACACACCAAGATATCCATTCCACCTTGTGAATTCTTGGCATTGGATTCGTTGGGAAGTGAGCGCTAATGTATTTAAATATTTTTGATAGATCCAGAGTTAACTTGCGGAATAATGACCAATAAGTAACCCAAACATTCGATAAGACATTGCAATCAATAAAATCGTAATCAGTTTTTGTTGCAGGTGAGAGTGCACGCAATAAGTGGGTAAATCTAAGGGATGCATTCACCAATTATCGCAGTAAAGTGACGGAAAAAAGTAAGTTTAGGAGGCTTAAAATACGTGTACTGTATATACATGTTAAAGTCAATGCTTCCTGATGTTGTCGTTGAGGATGACATACTGATGCTCGTTGTCATCCACTGAAGGCAGCATGGGAAGAAGTATTTTTATCTTATTACAGACCTGCCAACTGTCCTGGATTTTGGAGCTGTCCCGGATTTTGAATTTATTAACCTGAGATGAATTCTAGATCATTTAAGAACGCATATTCCAACATGCGCTGCGCGCGCAATCCTAATATAATCCTTCTATTGAGTTTAAAAAGGTAGTAAGTGTTTTCCAAATTTGCATTCCAGTTTTTGCGACGAATGCTGTTAATAAGGTGGGATGTATCTTACGATCTTGCTTTCAGACTGATCTTTCTGTTGAAGAGACTTGAGACCATATTGTTGACTTGTAAACGTCAATTATGCATAATCATTCTTGCAATATTTGTCAATATTTATCAATATATCAATATTTTTGACTGACAGGATGAGTGAGTCATGAATCAACACACACTGCGATCGTAGCAATTGAATGGAGATGACTTAACTTAATGACACCGTTTCTATAAAAAATAATGGAAATTAAGGATTAAAATTAGGATGCGTCCTATACGCAGGCACACAGTCTTTCCATCGCTTTTGGGGTCAAATATCCACTGCGTCCTATACATGGTATCGTCCTATACGCGGGTAGTTACGGTAATAAAATTTGTCCCGGATTTCCATGTTTCAAGGTTGGCAGGTCTGTTATTATGATGTAGATTTCATCATCAATTAAACTATTTCAAGTAAAGATTATAGGGAAAACGATATTTTAAGCAAAATTAAATTCTACATTTTGAATGGAGACAATTTGAGTGAGGGATCTGAACGGAGTCAACAGACATTAAAATTATCAATGTTGAGCAAAATTTTGTCAGTAGCTTCACCTGACGAATTAATCAACAGGCAAAGGAATCAAAATGATTGATTTCTGCAATGAAACATCGGTGATTATTTCTAGCGGTCGCCTAGAGCCATCTGAACCAATACTTTTTTTGACTTGCATGCTGATGTAGACATACTAGCAGTGCTCCGATTCATTCCCGAATTCGGGAATTTCCCGAAAATTTTAAGTGGCTCCCGAATTCCCGAAAATATGGACCCGAAATTCCTGAAAATTTCCATTATGCAGTATCTCTAACAAATATGATTTTTGGCATTGGGTCCTGTTGAAGTTAAACATCTTCAATAAATATCAACGTTCCTGAGTAGTCAAACGAGCGTATGATAGAAATTTATCTAAAATATCAATTTCAAACCTCTCAACTCCTTTATCAATCCTCATTCCTTTATTCCATGAATTTTTCGGTAAAATATAGTTAATTCTATGAAACAACGACATACATGTACTTCCCAATCCCATGGTCTCGTGAATCGAAGAAGGCTACCGTAGCATTTTGCAAATATCGAACTGGTAGCAAGTACAATTACGCTTTGAAGTTTATGAAAGTTATGCTATCAGTGCTGACGCAGAATTCGCCATTTTATACTCCTTTTATCGTCCTAAATACATATAGTATGATTCCAACATCATTAATTATACTTGGCTTTCCCCGAACTTGTTAATAGTTTTATCTCGCCACATCATATTGTATAAAATGTACAGGCACTGGTCGTCAGTAAGTCGATACTTTCGGCTAGGACAAATTCCACTGTTCCAATCAATGAAAACCTTCTGAGTGTCTGCTCTGCTGCACATCAGCACTACAGGAAGAGAAAAAGGGATGAATCCAAAGCGAACGAGGATATCAAAAGGAAAAGCATGGAGGCACAAATTATTGGAGATTTTTCCAATTTTCGGAAGTCAAATGACTCACTCATGAATATTGAAAGTTCTGTCCTTGAAACGGATCGGCAATTGCAAGAACTTATTGCCGAAAAAGAGAAACTTGCAGATTTCATTGCGACGGCAACAACAAAAGTGAAAGATTCGGAAGAAAAATTGAAATTTCTATTAGAGAAGAAAAAGACTCTATTGAAGCAAAAAGAAAAGAAGATGGTGTCTTTGATGGACCAATTTGTTGTCAAAGAGTCATCTTCCAAATAACTTCAGACCTTCGTGAAAATAAATGAATGTGGATAAACTGAGTATTTTTTGTAATAAAATATATGTACATGTACTTGTTGAAGCAATGGCAGTAGTACAGTGCTTAGATGAAAATAGATAATACATGTGCAACACAGATATGACGTTTCTTCATTGTATGCCGATTAATCAATATTTTCTATGTGTTGCTGTACGCTTTAATTTGTTGAAGTATTCAGATTTGCTTATAGTATCTCAAAGCTTCCATTCATTTTAAAACCCAAACACATGAAGATAAGCTTTATGAAGACTATCATGCACAATATTTGAAGAAATGTAAGGGATATAACTAGTCTGTAGGGGTCTTAACTAGTCTGTTCCCGGGGATCAAAATACTTACGGATGCATTAAATTAATGTACTGATATATCAATTAATGGATACTATCCCATTAACGGTTTCTATGCCGTTTTAATGTGATAGTGCATAATTCCCGAAAATTTCAGCCATTCGGGAATTCCTGAAAATCGAAGGGTATGTCGCTCGGAGCTCTGTACTAGGAATATTACTCATATTACCGGCATCTAAATTGATGTCAAAATCAGTGATCCCTCACATAAATTTATAAATTTGATATTTTGGAAATTTTTGAAAATCGAAAGATAGACACCTGAATTTCAGTGATCGTTTCTTACAGAATTTATATTTTTGGTGTTTACTTTCTGATAATTTGACACACAATTGCTGGTTACTTTATGCTCCATCCACACGTACGACATATATACTATGCTATTTTATGATATCGATACTATTTTTAAATTGTATTGACAGCTGTATATACTTCTACATATTCCTTTGTATCATCTAACTCAAAAGAGACCTTCGAATTACCAGTCTAGTATACGAGTAAGATAAGATCATATTTTATTGACCGCGTCATTCTTTCTTCAAAAACAAATTTATTTGGTCAATAGCAAAGATTATTATTAGCATTAAACATGTCTCCGTGTTCAACATCTACATATTTCCGTTTCAGTGCAACGACCAATTTGCAATGCCTGCCAGTAAACGAAAATTCATTTTCTGGTGACAAGAATGATCTTGAAGGAGGTTCAGACGAATCTAACGCACCTCGTTCGCAGTCAGGAAATTGTCGGCAATTTAGCTCAACTGAACGTCAAGAGGTGGATTCGATAGTAGCGAGATTTTAAATCACCCTGTACTTCAGTATTCCTTAGCTAAGTAAAGTCGCATTTCACAATTGCGCATACAATTATGATAAAATCATTTAATACGTTTTCAATCCTGTAGACATCCTGTAGGGAGCTATCCTTCACGTTAGCCCATTCCATTGCTAAACGGTCAATTTGTTAAAATTTCTTAAACAATTTCCAACTGATATCACACATGATTGGCCATGCATGAGAAAGCTGATATATGCAGTTGTGAAGTTCATTCATAGAATCTCAACACTATCAACTTGCTCAATAACAAAATTGTCAATGCTGACTGGTGCACAAATACCAGGATGACGATTGAGACAAAGCACTTTGGTCTTTTCTGCATTGATCAGGAGCAGCATTTTATCAATACACCAACGGTGAAACCTATCGATGATGTGTTGGAACACTGAAGGGTCACAATCATCAACAGATTTACATGAATCTAGGTGTAGGAGGGTGATAATGTCGGCATAAACAGTAAAACGTGTGCAATCGAAAGTTGGCAGATCATTAATGAAACGAACGAATCAGATTGAGCCTTGAGGCCCGCCACTTGTAACTTTCTTCCATGAAGTTGTCGTAGCTTTACATGTTACCCTTTGTACACGGTCAGCAAGAAAACTTTCTGTTATACTGAATCACACCCTGGGAAATTCCACCTAGTCGCGAAACCATTTGCCATTTCTTCCCATTGTTCTGCTGTCTGCTGCGTGCACAGTATTTGTAGGGCTATATGTACGTAGATTTCAGTGTGCAAACAATCCTTGGACTGAGTGGGGAGGAAAGCGCTTTATTAGATAGAATAGAAGCATTTTGAGAAACTATATAGGCTTACTGATAATCTTGTAAAAGATCAGCAATGAAAAGTAGATTTAGGCTTATACGCACGTGTAAATCTGCCATTATAAAATTTGTAAGAGTCAGTGGAAAATTTGAAATTTCAATAAATTGAAATAATACATGAATAAATAAACAAATAATCAAAAAAGAGGAAAATTAGCACAAAAGGAAATGCACTAAAGGGAATGCTTCAATTCCTTTTGTACAAAACGGGCTGGACGGTTGTAGGATATGTGCAAGGTCTCTAAAATAGCACATGCATTCGAATCCCGAGACACCTCTCAGTGGGTCCTATGTAGCTCGTTGTGCGTCGATACAGGAGGTTCATTTCAAGATAAGTAATTTCCAAATAATTGAAAATAAAGAAGTCACTCCCTTCTATTTACGACTTTTTATTCCAATAAGTTAAAAATAAGCACCCGACGCGTTTCGTCCGAAGACAGTCTCAAGGGTGGCGTGCAAATGTGGAAGGATCCTTAAATACTGATTAGGCATAATTGTGGCAACTCATTAAACTTGTTCATGACGTCTAAAGTGCAATTGTAGTGTGTGTAGTGCCATTGGTCCTAAATACAACTGCAAAAGCAGATATCTAGTTTATTGTTTTAATTGCTTTTGGTGCAATGACCTCTGTGTTGGACAAAGTTGTCGACCTTTCAAGTTGCGCTATCAAGAACACGAACGTAGTATTCGCAACAGAGATTCCAAAAGTGCTTTGAGCGAGCATCATCTGAAATTTCATGCTGGTAGAGAGATGGAAATAACTGACTTTAGTTGTGAGATCCTTATTCAACAATTTAATGCGATTACAACTAGAATGGCTGAAGTACGCTTCATAGCGATGAAAATGCCAAACCTTAATAGACGTCATGAGCAAGTTTAATGAGTTGCCACAACTATGCCTAATCAGTATTTGAGGATCCTTCCACATTTGTACGCCACCCTTGAGACTGTCTTCGGACGAAACGCGTCGGGTGCTTCTTTTTAAATTCTGTTGCTTATTGGAATAAAAAGTCGTAAATAGAAGGGAGTGACTTCTTTATTTTCAATTATTTGGAAATTACTTATCTTACCTATGTAGCTGCGTCCGCAGTCAAATGTGAACTTGTAATAAAAAGATGTCACAAATATGACGATGAGGGTATGAACTCACTTAATCATTGCTTTTCCATTTCAGAAAGACATTTTTTGCTTCCCTTTAAACGAAATTAAAGAAATTTTATCAACGCGAATCATGTCAGAAGATTCAATGAAACAACTCCGCATAAATATTGACGTGTGAGGCGCAGTGTATTCATTATTTTTCTTAAATACTAGACATGTGATCTGGGTGATCATTTGGTCACTACCACATTGATACTCATTGAAATCATGCGGCCACTACTTTAGTCGTCAGTCGCTATTGGTCAATATTCTTCAGTTGTTCTTTGAAATATGTTTTCAAAATTATATAAAGACAATTTTCAGCCGCTATCTATTGTTCTGTTAGTGAATTTGTGTTTGTCATTGTTATTGTGCTGTTTTATTGCTAGTTGAGTTAGTCAGCGTCATGTAACCGACTAATGCGGAGGATAACGTAGTAAAGCGAAAAATGTGAATATAAAGAATGAAATTCAGCTTATGCTATCCGAATTATTGGTAAGCTTATTTCACGTTGCGACAAGTATTTTCATCGTCATTGAAAGCAGGTCACTATTTTCCGATCAAGTAGTTGGTCTCCGTGCATATATTTGTTAACTATCATTGAATTAGGTTTCGTCGTTATGTCTATCCACATCGTTAACAATGTGCTGTTACCAAGTTTGATAAGATCCACCTAAAACAAAAGCAAATTAATATCAATATTTTGTGTTTAGCAAAATAAAATTTAAATTTTATATTAAAGAATTCAAATAGAAGTTCTATTGATGATGAACTGTCTGCTTCTATCAATAGTAAAAGTAAACCCCTCAACCATTGACAACAGAGTAACTGTGTATTGATGGTTATATATCGCTAAATTTCATTTGTCGTAGCGTAGACATTCGACAAAGGAGCATTAGCAACATAAATGGTCAATTTGACACAATGCGGCAGCGCAACAACTAACGGATGTCAAGTAAATGAACAGCTTCCTAATGAGATGTTGAGACAGCAATACTTGGAAGTTGGACGGGTAGCCGACAAATCTTCGTTTTGCAAGCTAGGTCAATGAATATCAATATTTTCAATGTATATAAAATTATGTCATAATTCTGTATCATGAATTACGCAGATTTACTGAAAATCAAAAAAAATACTTATTAAATATATATCCAAAACTCAAAACTCCGTCGTCAGTGTTAATAAATAAATTACAACAACAAAAAACAATCTCTTTAAACGAACTCCTATATATAAATGCTTCCCCAATCATTGAATTTCCATGAGCGCATCATTAGTATTCGCATGGTAACCAACACTGCTTGGACGGGTATTTAAAAAAAAAGTAGCGAAAATTTTCGCCCGTAAGCTAATTTAATTTGTTTTAATTAATAATAATATTAAATTAAATTTTTTTAAAAAATTTAATATTAGCAGATTAATATTAAGTGTTTAAGTGAAGAAAAACTAAAAGTTTTCTGGCAAAATTGTTTATTTGATAAATATTGACATCAAGATAAGTGAAATGATCACATGACACTGAATTATAGATTTAACAAGTTGCAATAAATAAAATTTCCATTTGAAAATGAGACAATATATATTTAGTTCATGGCTTATAAAAAATTTCGCATCTAAACTGGTTTGTTAATGTCTGTAAAACGTAATCCATTATTCACAACTTATTTATACCTGTGATAAGAATTTCCTGCTCACTCATTGGAAACGCAACATTTAATATCATCTTTATCAGAGAATCGAAAGATTTAAGTTTCAGATTATTCAAAACATTACAAAGCCTGCTTACGAAGAACCATCTTTGGGCTAGACTGCAAAAAGATTCTCTGATATTCCTGGACATTCAAGAATTGCCGTGACTTTCGTATCAGAGCGCACCACTGATAGGTTTGCTTCACAGTCAGAATGTCTGCACTTGGCAACTTTCCTCCCTGTTGATGAGCATCGAAATTGTACTTCGCATGACAATCAACACTTCCGTATTGGCAAAGTTTATCTGAAGGAACTCATCTAGCGACGACCATTGACAGCTGGTCCAGCCTGTTGTGCCCGCATGATGTGGACAGGAGGGCTGAAGCTTACGATGGACGGCTTGCGAGTTGTGTCTGAGCCGGGGATTTCCAGTTTGAGACCCGAATTCTTTGGAGTTTTTACAGCACCCGGTCGTTTTGAGTTGTCTGTGAAGAATTGCGATCCTGCCAATCCTACGGCCACGTTCGAGTTCGATTCGATGTCGCTTTCCTACAATAAAGACAGGAATGAAGTGGTTGAAGAATATTAGGAATGAATTTTGTTTTTAACATTTTATTCTCTAATTTTCTTCGATGTTAGGTAATCGCCAATAATCCAAGCGGCAGAAACCAGCATAGTTTGATATCTATTGACAGACAGAGGATTTGTGACTCACATTTTCAAAACAAACAACCGGTTGAAATCCAGGATGCATTCAAGTGTACTTCTGAGATGAAGCTATTCGATTTCTCACTCACTGGAATCACGAACTGACGCTCTGCAATCTTTATGTTTATACATGCACTATATACTATGCATGTACACATGGTACTGTACAGACTTTGTTTGTAATTGACAATAACTTATACTGAGTTGCATCTCAGTAGTTGAATTCGGAGCTGACCTGAATAGCCTCCATCTCATCCAATATCAACACAGGAATCATCAACAGGCTCAGTTCTCTCTCAACATCGACACAGTTCCTTATTGAAACCTGCAATTCCATACCCAGAAAAAATGTGAAATTTTGGTAGGTATTCTCAAGTAATTGAATAATGAATAAACGCTGCTATTTTTGAACAGTATTTCGTTATTCCAGGCGACCTCGGACAAACGATCTAATGATTCATGCCTCCGGCTTTCACGAGGTCGAAATAATATTTCAATGCGCCTTGCTCTGGGCACTACCATGAAAAACGGCCTGCCGGCTGAAGGCTGAAGCCATTTTTCTTGGTGATGCCAAGAGCATGGCGTATTGAAATATCACTTCGACCTCGTGAAAGCCGGAGGCATGAATCATTATTCTTTTTACATTGTGCTTGTCAAAAGCAGCATCTATGAATGATTGCAAGCGCACTAATTTCGGCGATATGTCAGCAATGTGTCAAAAGTAGTGCTTCAAATAGCACTTAGCCGCCGAGGTTTCAAAGGGGAATGAAGGAGAGAATTGAACTCTGTGTTTGGAAGAGCAGCGGAGCGATGTCCAAGGTAACTGGGAAGATCAAAGAACGCAGCCAGTCTTGAAAGTAGTCTCCTGCTGTTGCGGAAAGGTATCGGCACAAACTCCATCATCTCTCATCGCATCTCCCGATGTCGATCCTTCAATGGACATCGAAGTTCCGCTGTCCGAAGTCTACCGATGCTTCCCGCTGGGGCCTATTTCACGAAACACTGGTAACTGGTAATTATCAGTAGATTTGTACTGGTTGACAAAAATGGATTTCACGAAACACTGGTAACTGACAAGAAAACCAGAGCAATATACTGATAACTTGATCAGCTGGTAAAATGAGTTTCACGAACCGCTGGTGAGCTGGTAACAGATAGATTTCACTGGTAAATTCTGTCACAAATTTTATCCATCTCCCGGGCAGGGTGGCAGTTAACCAACAAATGATGTTATCAATGTTTCTGAGCAGTCAAGTCTGTTAGAAGCATAAATATTTTGTTGATACGTTTTTCTAAACATACTAGTAGTTATTTAAGGCCTATCAAATATCTTTTCTGGTTTGTCTGTTGTAGCATAAGTGATGAAAAACACTGTCAATAAAGTAAGTCTCAAATCGAAATTACTCATGATATTACCCTGGGAGCGTTATTCTTGGTGATTCGATATATCTCTGTCTACCATGGTTGATTCCACCAGTTCTTGGCGATAACTTGTAGACGGTAGTCAATGATTTTAATATTTCTCACAGGAAAACTCGTTGCATCATAGAAAGAATAATTGGGATCCTTAAAATGCGATTTCCACCAACCTTCGCGGCGGAAATTGTGAATGCATGTGTTGCGCTACATAATCTGTGTATTATAAAGGAAGGTCCAATAACTAATGACGGTACTGGTGAATCGCAATTTGAAACTCCCCAAATTCAGGGGGATGAGGAGGTGGGATTCATTGGTAACGAAGATCAGAATCGCATCATTTCCAACCAAGATCGCAGAAATGAACTCATCAGCTCATTTGCATACGGTCATGCCTGAACTTTTAGAACAATGTCGAATCTGAAACCTCTTTCTTGCTACATACATTCCGTTGTTTGCTACAATAAAATGTAACTATTTTGTTCGCATTTTGATTAACATTTTTCAATGAAGCCACAAAGCCTCAAATTTCTTGATTTTAATTCATTCTTCAATCAGGTAATAATGTCTGGACCGCAAATTTATTGTAATGGGTCCATTGTCTAAATTTTCCCTTGATTTATCTATAGGCTAATTAGTAAAATCTAGTCTGAATAAATATATTATGATTGATAATCCGACATCAACGGGAACCGTCCTCCGATATTGATAGAAAAGTCAAAGTCACAAATAAGTTACTATTATGGCTTTGACTTTATCATGTGATTGATGTACTTTTATGGTCAATATGTTTTTATTGAAGAGTACATATGACGTACATAGGAATTTATGCGTCTGTAATGCATTGAGTCTTGCTATTTAATGAGTAGGTGCAGGAAATTTACAATGCATCAAAAATTGCGTCATTAAGAAGCTTGGATTTCCCTGTTGAAGTTACTACTGCTGCACTGGCTTCTCATTGGTCTTTGTCATATGCTGACGATCTCGTGAGGATTAAATGGGTCATATATAGCGCAGATGATCTCATACATCTTCATACATTGATGATTGTGACGCTACAATGGATTTACCAGTTTACCAGTTGTTCGTGAAATGGAAAATATCCGAACTGGTGATTGTCCTCGGGTCACTGGTAAACTGGTAACTGATGAAGTTTCGTGAAATAGGCCCCTGGTGACAACTCAGTCAGAAACCCGTCGAGCTTTGAGAAGTGCTGACGGAAGAATGATGATGTCAGGAAGTAGGGAGACGTTGCGGCTTGCACGAACTTCCGGCTCGTCCGCGGCAAAGACGTCTGCACTGACTTTGCCGTGTGAAGAGGGCTACCGATGACATCGCCGGTGAAGTGCTTCACTTGTCTGTGATGGTAGCCGATCACCAGGAAAACCTAAGAAGACTTAGCAAGCTTTGTATTCCAGCAGACCGAGAGACGCCAGAGGTGTTGGAAGGCAGTGATCTCGATCGATTGAAGTGGAAGCGGATCATCGCAACTCCGTCCAGCCCCCCTGGACCGCAAAGAAGAGACGGAAAGGAGAGAAGGTATAAAAGCAAGCCGAGCACTTCGAATATCTAGCGGTCTGACTTAGATAGGCTGTGATGTAAAAGATTTCTATTTCATTGCTTTTCAGGACATCAGAGAAGAGAAACATGAAGGTAATCATTATTCAAATCCAAAATTTTCACTTATTTCACGAGGACATCTGTAAGTTGCGGAGCGGAACGCTTATTCCGAGGAATGTCTGATTTGTGCAGGTACGTGAGTTGTCGTCATGAAAAGAAAGATGGAACACTGCTCAGCTCAATAATTTTGAAGGAATTATCATCTCAAACGTATTTAGCTGTCGAGCAAAATCAGACAAATGTAAGTTTATGTAAAGCCCTAGTGTTGTTTGTATGTGTATCATACTATTTCAGTAGATTTCGTCACATGGGGGGGGATGGATGTGTTATCGTCATTCTTTACGTTTTGTTATTTCCATGTGATTAAATCGGGTGTTTTGGGTTGATCGGATGATGGTTATTTGAAGTGAGCGCCCAAAGTATCAGAGAATGCCTCTGAGCCAACGGCGAGAGTAGTCAAAGCCTTATACCTCAGAATGCATACACGAGCATTGTCGCGCATTCGCACATTATTAGACAGCTGAATGCTGACATGGACTTTTGCATTTGAATTTCAGTGCTGTTTCGCATGAATGTGTTATGCATACTTGTACTACTATTAAGATGTCAAGTAGAGACACTGTGCAGATTTATAGCGTTTTCAGAACGGAAACCTGTGTGTATCCCTTCGATCACTTGTTCTTCGTCTCCTTTTCTTAGTCCCGGGATTGAACGATGCTGCAATGACCGTTCCCATTTACGTCGATCGATAGTAGTATCTTCCGACACCTCTAGCGCAACACACATGGCCAATCCAGCGTAAATGTCTTCGCTTCAGACGAACCAGAACTTCGGGCAAGTCACAAAGTCACTACTTCCTTGCTTGAAACTGCATCCTTAAGTCTCACCTTTGTCAATCGATACTTATGTTATGGGTTATATCCTCCATGTTTTAAAATTTGTCTAAAATCCGTAGAAATGAATCAATCGTCACACACTATAAGTACACGTAAGTGAGGATTTTTTCTACCTACATACCAAAATTTGTGCAAATTGGACAAGCACTTTTTGAATTAGGGGCGATAACTTGAAGTGCAGCGATGTGTGCACCTTGATATGATCTCTTCTGACCTCATCGTCTTTGAAAGCACTTGAGGTCAACAAAGTCAGCGATGATGACCAGGCCACATCCATTCTCAGAAGCTCTATCATTCCCAGGCTGAAGAGCCACGTTTTCGCACCATATATGAGGACCACATCTCATATACATTGGCTCTATACTTTTTTTTTTACTGAATTTTCACCCCTAGCACAGCTATGAGCCATGAACGAAGCTAGGGGTTACTCAATGAAAAGTAACAAATTGTATTATTTTAAATAAATAAAATAAAAAAAAACAGATCTTCTAATCTGATTAAGCTGTCCCCATCAGAAACCTATTCGCACGCTTCTTGAAAGTATCAAGATTGTATTGGTCAGGGAAAGTGGTCTGGGGAAGCTGATTCCAAAGCTGTGCCGTGCGAACAAAAAAGCTTTTCGAGCGACTCACAGTACGTGCGCGTTCTATGCTCACATTATAGCATGTGAGTGCATTAGCTCTGCGTGTGCTTCTGGAGAAGATCTTAGGTTTGGGTACGCACTCATTTACTGCATAGCTGCTTCTACCGAAATAGTACCTGTAGAAGAGACTGAGTGAAGCAACATCCCGCCTGACGGAGAGCGGCTGCAACTTGCTAGCAAGTTTTTCACCCATGAGATTCTTGACACGTTTCTCAACCCGTTCAAGGAGGTTAAGATGCGTTTGTGGGGCGCCTGCCCACGACAACAATACTCCATCAGAGGACGAATAGTGGACTTGTAAAGATAGCAGACAGTCTGTGGTGGAAGATAGCTGCTGGCACGATAGAGACTACCAATGCGTTGAGCTGCCTGCTTGCTAATGGATTGGATGTATGGTTTCCATGACAAGTCTTTCGTAACCGCCAATCCAAGGAAGGAGATGGAATCTTGTTCTCTGATCCTATTATCTGACATTTTAATGCTATGATCATCATCTCCTTTAAGTCGTGAGTGCAGAATACTCTGAGTTTTTTGAAGGATTGAAGGAAACAAGCCAATTGGCCCCCCATTCTGAGACCCTGCGTAAGTCTTCATTAAGAACGTCGCACAACTGCTGACGTTGCTGAGTGTTTTTAGCGAGTCGCTCATTGGAATTGAAGAGTGTTTTGTCATCTGCATACATCACCAATTTACTCACAAGGCAGTCTGGGAGGTCGTTGATGTACAACAGAAAAAGAGTGGGTCCCAAAATTGACCCTTGAGGAACTCCTGCATTGACAAACTTGGTGGAAGACTTTTGGCCATCTAAGACGACAGATATCTGCCGGTCACTAAGGAAAGAAGCAAGAAGTTTGTGGAGTTGATTAGCAACTCCATAGGACTTTAGCTTCATAAGGAGTCCCTGATGCCAGACTTTATCGAATGCCTTGGAAATATCCAAGGCAACTAATCTCGTCTCACCTTGTCTGTCAAGGACACGACTCACATGTTCAGTGACATATGGAAGAAGATCTGCAGTTGATCGAGAGTGCCTGAAGCCATACTGTTCTTCTGATAGAAGGTTCTGAGTTTCAAGGAAGTTAACAATGTGTTGTTAGTTGATTGTGGCGTACGGGAGGTAGTTAGGCATGATTCGAAACAGAAAAGATCACTCCCTTTTTGAGTAAACCACGATATATTGTAATAAGATAGATAGCTAAAACTTTGTACAGTGGCATACGTTTCGCGACCCAGTCGCTGCCTCAGTGCCAAATAAAACTAAGACGGAAGGTCCGGCGTAGTTTTATTTGGCACTGAGGCAGCGACTGGGTCGCGAAACGTATGCCACTGTACAAAGTTTTAGCTATCTATCTTATTACAATATATCGTGGTTTACTCAAAAAGGGAGTGATCTTTTCTGTTTCGAATCAAACAATGTGTTGGTTAATCACTGCTTCAAAAATCTTGCCAGCAATTGGAAGCAGGCTGATAGGACGGTAACTATATGGAAGAGATGAGTCAGAACCTTTCTTTGGAACTGGAACCACGGAAGCTACTTTCCAACAAGAGGGAAACTCACCGGTGGATACTCATCTACTGAACAGTTTAGATGAAAGTGGAGAAAGCTCAGGTGAGAGATGCTTGAAGACCGAAACCGGGATGCCATCTGGTCCACTAGACTTAGAGCTATCGAGACCGGCGATGATCTTTTTGACGTTTCGGACTGTGACTGAAGGAGGACTGTCTCATCAGTGCGCGTGGGAATTGGAGGTGGAATTCTACCTCCATCGTCTAATGACGAATTCTTCGCAAACTCCTTGCAAAGAAGCTCGGCTTTGTCTGCTGAGGTTGTCGCCATAGAAGTACTGACTTCGGCAAGACGGAGTGCTGGGATGGAGGATTTGTTCCTATTGGTGACACTGTTGTAAATCCTCCAGAAGTCCTTAGAGCCAAGATTTTGGGTTGCAATGGATTTCCGTACATAAAAAGCGTAACGGCTTTTGGCCTGATGTATGGTTTCCTTGCAATGTCTACGTGCGGTTTTGTACAATTCAAGATTGCCAGCGGTACTATCACGCTTATACTTATGGAAAAAGTGGTCACGCTGGCAACTTGCAGCTCCGCATTCTGGTGTAAACCAAGGTTGTGAGTGGGGCTTCATTTGGAAAGTACGGTGAGGAATGTAGGCCAACATCCCTATCTGAAGCCACTCTGTCAGTTCTTGCGCCGACTTGTGGACGTTCTCGCTCAGAATCAAATTCTCAGCTTGAACTTGACTAAGAAAAGTGCGGAAGCCACACCAGTCTGCTTTGGAGAATTGATAAACTGTTCTATGGAAGGGTGCAGACGGTGTGGAGCAAATTTGTTTGCCAGAAACTGTGATAACACAGTGATCAGACGTGCCGAGGGGAGAAGTAACCTTGTGTGAAAAACAAGTTGGATTTGAGGTGAGAAACAGATCAAGGAGATATCCAGTATCCCCAGCTCGGTCAGGCACTCTGGTAGGACAAGTGACAATTTGACTAAGGTTGTGAGAGACAGTGAAATCCTGGGCTGCCTGACCGGAGAGATCGGTGGTGCGTGATTGCACAAGCCAGTCAACATTGTGCACGTTGAAGTCACCAAAAACGGCAACTTCAGCGCTGGGATACTCTTGTAGAAGAGAATCGATCTTGTCAGAAAGAACATTGAAAATATTCGCATTAGTTGATGGAGAGCGGTATAGGAAAAATAGAAGAAGAGTGGTCTTCTGCAGCGGCGCAATGAAGGCAAGATACTCATGCCTTGAATCCTCTGAGCTACGAAGCCTTCTCAAGGGAAGGCTTGTCTTGGCATAGACTCCAAGACCATGACCAGGTGCTTTATCCATCCGGTGAAATATGTATCCATCAGGAGTAACGTCGCTTGATGACACACTGGGATCTAACCTGGTTTCCGACAGGGCTAGAAGATCTGGTGACTTACCTTGCAGGAAGATGTTGATGTCGTCGTAATTGGACCTCAGTCCTCTTACGTTGCTGAAGCTGATCCTGAGAGGGGTTTTGAGCTTGACGGCTTGACTACGTTTCTTGTGTGTCTTTCTCATTTTCATAATTTCTCATAGAATATCAATCAAATAAACGAAAATTATACTGTACAACAAAGTGATACAAGAAACTTTGGGAGGCATCAGAAAAACGTAAATAATAGCAACAAAGCTGCAATAAATAGTACGCAAAAAAAGACACTTATAGGCACAGTTCATATCGCAAAAGCTTGAAGAAACCCAAATGAGAACCCCTTTGCCGTAACAATGGGTACAAGTCAGGTAGGCCGCAGAGGAACCGGATACAGCTACACGGGCTAAACCCCTCACTAAAGCTACCCACGCATGTCCGTGGCAGTGGAACTGTACCGCCTTTTTTCGAGCAGTTGACAAAGCATTACCAGTGGGTTCGGGACCCTCGAACTACCTGACGCCCGTATGCCGTGAATACGTTGGATCTGTCACACCTTAACCTGCAACAAATGGGGAAGTGCAAAAGAGAGCAGTGGAAGGAAGTTCGATCACAAATGAGCCAAATAAGTGCCATGCCCAAAAACCTGATTCAACAACATGAAACATCTGATGACTGTTCATATCTCGCAAACCAGGGGGTGGTGTTAATTGGGACGGCCGAAGCCTACCACACATTTAAAATAAACAAACGTGGAGAAAAAGAATGAAAAATTAATCAAACATAAATAAATTCAATGACCAGTAAAATAAAAATAATATTCCAGAGCCTGCTAGTTAGCCGGAGCACGGTCACAAACCGCTGACAATAAACCTTTCCGACAAGGTAGAACCCAAAGAAGCATGAGCTTCAGACGACAAAGCCTTATTGCGACTCCGTTTTCACCCTTTCACCGCTTTGAGGCCGCAGGTTGAGTGAGAGGTAAGAGGACTAGCCAATTCTCTCCAATTCGTCCAGGAAGCTGCGATGCGAGTCCGAACCGCTGTCTCTGTGCCTGCCACTGAGTCCACAACATCTTCAAGTTAACAAAATTCTTGGACCTCTTGCAAGGACTTCGAGTGAATCGCAGAGCGGGGAATTCATGGGCAGGCAGACGCATGGTTTAATCACACATTATCTAATCACATCTACATTATTTGAATTTAAATTTTACGAAAGTGAATACTCAGTAATAAAACACTTTCTGCGAACAATTTCGTTTTTATGAAGATTCATTCTATAGAGTCGATATAGCCATCTAGAATTGATTTCAGACGTGGACAATTTCATTTCCTGTAAAAGTTGCTTCCTACGCATGGTAGACAGTTTTCAGTAGAAAGATAAGGACTTCATAATGCTTTATATCCGGATCAGGCTGCTTGTTCGTGGTCTGGTCTTCTTGATTTCCATAGTATTTGCTATTCCTTATTTCATTGATTAAAATGGAGAACAGAAACTAACAGAATGTTCAGAATTTATTTATTTATACCATTTAACGTCGATTGTTCCATCCATGTTGGGTACGACAGTTCGCTTGTCTGGCAGTTCTCCACTTCGATCGGTCGCTTGCATCTTCCATAGGGATCCCGAGCGCTCGAAGGTCTTCTCTGATGTTATCGCTCATATTATGTCTTCGGACGTTCAACCGGTCGCGACCATCCACTTGCAATTTCCGCACGCGCTTCACCCACTGACATTCGTCTTTCCTCTCCACATCACCACACCATCTTAGGCGTCGTCTTCTTATAGAGTCACCGATAGGCCCCAGGCACATTCTCCTTCTGAGCCCTTCATTGGAAATGCGGTCGCATTTCCAGAATATGGTTATCATATCATGCTTCAGTGCATTCTACTTGAATCAGTAAAGTTAATCTGGCGAGATGAACTTGTAGGCGCGAACATTATCCAGTTAATATTTTCTGAAAATCGTTATATATTAGTGGTAGTAGGCATGGATAGTATTTTCATGCGAAGCTCTTGACATCGAGTCATAAATGAACTGGCATAGCTTTCTGGATATAATTATAACCGTCATTGTAAGAAAAGTTGTGAAATAAGCCAGGGTTTTTTTAAGGCGTTTTAGGGACCCGATTCGGGTCTCTAGTGTGGAAAATCGGGTCCCTAGAATCAGAGAATAAATAATTATGTTCTGATATGCTGTCATCCACTTCTATTCTTCTATCTGACAAGCGAGATTGGCGAGTGGGTAATGTGAGAGAAGTTATGTTTGTTGGAGTGACAGCAGACTCAGTGGGCGGAGGCTTGTCAGCCCCCACTAGTCGGATATAGTCTCTCTGGATATCATAGGCATACGGGCTGGGGCTGTGGGGCTGAGCCCCCCCCCCCATAAGGACTCGGGCAGTTGCCAAATTTTGGCAGCGGCGAATAAACTTAAAAAACCGCGTTTTATGGTCAAAGCAAACAAAAATATGATTTTATTCCGATTAGGCGAGACGATGCGCCCGAAATCCGGGCAGTCCACCGGTCATAATTGATGGACAGTGGGAGTGCCAATGAATTCCAATAGAATCCGAAATTCGGGTGATAAATGCCACACATGTCGGTTACTAATAATGCTACAGACACTGGCCATTCGTTTATTCGGTCAGGTACGTAGCGATGAGTGTCGGCAGATTCAGCAGAATCGGTACAGCAGCCGATTGAATCAATTTGGAATTGACGCACTACAACGTCTACTCATTGTTTTCAAATCTGATCTTCGCATGTACATGTACGTGTGTCAAATGAAAATAATCAATGAATCTCTACCTCATTAGGTTACTGGGTTATGTTAATATGTTACCTTTGATTATGTTGAGTTCTGATTGTACGGTATGTCATGTACGTCGGTATAAGCCTACATTCTAAGGCATTTTAAGGAGAGATTTAAAAGATTTCAAGGAATAACATACATGTAACTAGCATATAATATTACATGTGCTAAACCATAGATGTACATAACTTCACTTTTACATGGATCACAACCCTCCAGGATGTGAAAACTTAACATTTTGCCACCAATGTCATGTACAAATGCGCAATGTACAGTGTCATGTAGAAAGGATATCTAATTATAGCATTTTGTATGAAATATTTTCGGGTCCCTACAAGGTCCCTAGAATTTTCCTTAAAAAAACCCTGAAATAAGCATGTATGTCGATGCATGGATAGAAAACTGTTTTGTTCATGGCTTTTCAGCATTTTATTTCTTTTATTTATTATTGTCATTTATTATTTTATTTTATTTCTTTGTTAGTATTTCTTTTATTATTTATTATTTTATCTTCTTTCATTTATCGGAATGACAAGGAATTAAATCTCATTTGGATCGGTGGACTACTAGTGAGTCTAAAACGTGGTTCCGGCATTGATGCTGAGAAATATTATAGCTGTTCTGTTATTTAGTTGTCACCATTCGCATTGATGAATGTTGACGGATGATTTGATGTAAAATGAAAGACGTTATGAGGCAGTTGTAGTGTCCACGCATCGGTCTTCCCTCTTGTACACACTGCACTGCAGTACATTGACCCCACGTAGCTGATGGAATTGACATTTGCCTACTTCGTTACATGCTGCCAAGGGTGAAGATTCACTGGAAATGCGTTCAGAATATCATAATATCTTTGATCACGTCTGACATCTTGAAAGATGACTAGTCTTATTTGTAAAACAGGCAATGTAAATGATTGAATTACGGTTACACCATTTGACATGCTTCGTAGAGAGGATGGACTGATTTGACATCACTTTAGGATTTTGAAGGTCATTATTGAAACGAACTCTTCATTGGGTTAACTTAATTATTTTCCTAATGCATTAAAAACGCAACCAAATGCGGTCCGGGTTTGTTGTACTGTCAGAAATTTCCCTATTTGAACCCGAACATAATGTGATTTTTACCGTTTTAAGCCTGGTTTATACTTCCTCCGTTTTCTGTACGGAGATGTTTCCGTTAATCCTTAACTAGTGCGGTGGGGTACTTTTTTTACCCCAATTGATATCTGTTATATATTCATGCTCTTACTTCATTTTGAATGCCTAGAAATCTTCAAAAAATTGATATCTAATCTATCTAGATGACGCATTACTACTAAGTGATGCTATGTCTATATTCATTCGGGTATATGAAGCACCGATATCGAGTGAATGATCCACTTTTCTGAATAATCCTGTATACTGTGCAATTATAAAAATGAATTTACTGAACAATAGACGTGCTGAATTATGAAGATCGACAATTACAAAGATGTACCGATATATCAGATTATGAATATGGCCAATTATGATAATCAATGATTGATATTGTAGAATATGAAACGAATATGTACGAAAATAAATTTGAAAAAAACTGGACTTTTTGTCCATTGCATATAATATTTTACAGTTACATGTAAATTAAGTACAGCATCGATCACACAAAACGTTTTGGTGGTCCTTGCAGACAACTGGCCACAGCGACTATCTTGCAATTTCTATCCCGATTTCTTGAACAGAAACTGCAGCGCCAACATCCTGCGAGATGAGGCGCATGTGCTTGCGTAGATGGCTGCGGTGCCTCCACCCCTGACACTCGCTGAATGAGAGAATGCAACTCTCTAGGTCTCTCAGAGGAAGGCATGCATCATACAAGCGGGCACCAACAAGCGTGCATCACACAAATGTGTATACACATAGACAAGACAGCAATCTCCACAGGTGTGAATTGCTGTGTCTCTGTGCATGTGTTATAGATATTCCGCAACCGGTTGGAACTATTCCCGACGAATTGCATCATTTACATAAAAAAACTGATACCACTATTAGGACACTTACAGGAATACACGAAGTAACAGGTTTCATAAATAAGTAGAAAAAAAGTTAGACATTGTTGAACGTAGCCTTGGAAGCTTTTTACCCCACCGCATTAGTTAACGGGTTAAGACACACAGACATTAGTTTGATTGAATGTCTCCGTTTTTTAGTCGACTGAAGTTTGATTGTGAGCCAATCAGATTGAAGCTGGAGCGATGACATCACGTGACTTGCATAACTCAAGGCTAGCTGACTATGTTTTGGTTGAAATCGAACTTCCGTTTCACACAATTGATTAAATAAACTACAAACATGCATCCGTATTTTAAAGTCTCCGTATCCCACAAGAATTTACGCAGACTAGCTTTCTATATTTTGCGCTTGCCTCTCCGTACCCATCTCGGTCGGACTCATTATGATGAGGTTAAGCTCGAGCTGCTGTCCGTTCGTCGTGCTCGTATCATTGCAAGCACAGCCTATAAAATGATAAACGATACCTGTCCCCGTGCTTTTCTCTTATATAAACCCTTACAACGTCAGCTCAATAACAACCTCAGACAAACCTACTATGAGCTGCCTAAAAATATGCAGCCCACTAATCCGCCATCCGAGCGCTTTCGGCGGGCACCTTGATCCCTCACAAGTGGCATCATAAACATTCTTCCCCACTCATCCCTACAATCATGTTTCATGTCAGCTTTTCAAACACACCTGAAATCCCTTGCCTCACATGTTTTGTGTAATTTTACGAATCAGTCTTAACTCTGTGTGTGTATCCACTGTCTTTGCTCAATAATGTAATGTGTGAACCGTATAGTCTTTGTATGTTGATAAGTACTTCCTATCAGTAGTATTTTCAACATTATTTAACATGTGCATTCGCGCTGTGCTAGTGTATCTAAGCAGTTTTGTAGTTGTACATCTTTCCAACGGCAGATATTTGCCATGGCTAATAAAATGTTGATGATGATGATGATGAGACAATTCGCTTACAACAGACTTCGTAAAGTTTCCGTAAAATGGATGGGTCTAGGTTTCAGGAGAACTGTCTCCGTTCTCTATACGGAGGAAGAATAAACCAGCCCTTAGTTCGGCTTCTATTGGATGACAGGTTGGTTGAAAACTTGAATTTCAGTCAATGCCTATTCAGTCATCATCACTACTGCAAATCATCAGCTTGCAATAGGTAGGTAGACAATAGAATATCCACTGTTGCTCTTTCCTGCAATCACGAACGTAATATATTGTAGGAGTTCTGGAATCAATTTTAGCAAAATTGGAAAAGCTTTCCGAACTACTTTAAGCGAACGACTACAAGCGTCCGTAGCGAATGTGCGCCCTCGGCCCCTAGAATGCTTGCAGTGGTCAATGATATTTGGCCCAAATTAGCGCCGCTCGGAGACGGCACTTCCTCTCCTGAGTGTCTCTGTCAAGATGAGTAAGAAAATTTGATTTCTCTTTAACCCGTCGCTAATGTTGATGTGTCATTGCAATTTGCAATTTTTCTGGATTTCTTGTTCTTCCTTATGTAAATGCTTTGATGTTTGAATAGTTGATTATCATTGGCATGAATATGCACTTACTTACTTGCTTTATTTACTTACTTTAGCATTAGTTGCGTGTTGCTTCTTACGTCTTTAAAGAGAAAAGAACCATTAAGCGGGCCCATAAATATCTAGAGTGCTTGGACTGGAACTTCATACCGTAATCGAACTAGGCTGCCATCAAGTATTAAAACGCGCAAAGAGTCTGACATTATATGTTCTGTTTATTATTCAAAATTTCAAACCTGTGAAGTCTGTTCTTCAAACAAGAAACTTACTTCAACATGCTTAGCAGTGGCATCTGTTTATTCATCACGAAGTTTCAGATTTTTGATCTGAACCAAACTTATAAAACTTCACGTATAAATATGATAACCACATTCATGATCGGATTCTTAGGTTCAACGCGACATGTTTCGCCTACTCTGCTTGCAACACAGTGATGAAGATGCAAGATCTATGAAGGACGATGAAATCACACGGTGTTTAGCGGAGATGGCATTGACATAATAAGTCAACAATAAATGCTGCTTCATTGATAGCGAGAGTCATGGAAATTTACGGGTAGGAAAGAGATGTACACAGTTACTTACAGGATAATTAAAATGAACATGTATCATTCTCTTTAGATAGTCAATGTACTGCGACCATAGAAATTGATAACAATAAAACCTCTAGAACGGAGGTAAAGCTTCATGCAATACACAATAGTGGCACATAAATCGCACGCATTTTCACTTAGATACACTTGTCAACGGCTGTATCATTGGGTTAGAATCAGTCACATGTGCGAATCAAAGCCTTTCATTGGTCATGCATGCCCCAACTTAGTTCCCCCGGATGTGCCGCGACCTTGAGTCAATTTCCATTCTAGTCAATTTCAGTTAAACAATCTATTTCTATGACTGCGACAGACCTTTGTTGTCAATCTTCTGTGTGACGTAGTCGAATTACATGCTGATATACTGTCTCGCTACAACAAGAATACTGGTAGCGTTCTGTCAATAATAACAGGACAATAAGCTGTCGATATAACTTGGAAATGACTTCTGCCTTCACTCGCAATCCTTTTGAACCGTCAGCGTGGCCTAGTGAAGAAGGCGGGAGCTCGTCCCCACCGCGGACTTCGGTTCGATTCCTGGGTCAGGCGAGTGCGGTCGGGGAGTCAAGGCTGTTGGCGTCTTGTATTGACTTAATAGTTGTCATTCTCTTTAGATATTCAATGAACGTGTATGTTATCTATTTATATGCCATGCGTCACGCATGATTGTGTATGTTAAACATGTATATTGCTTGATTTATATTGTATGTATCCCTATTTCATTCAATGTTTCATATAGGTTCTGTTGAAACAACCAGCATTAAAAATTGATCGTTAAAAAGAGTACATTAAGCTGTCCAACATCGAGGAATTGAACTTCGTGGAGTGACCGGCCATCCCACCAGTTTGTTTTCTCGTTCTTTTAGGAATTGTTTTGTGGCCCATGAACATTGTGCCGTTATATTTTTGTCATTAGCAAAAACCATCTTTCTATGGAAAGTATCCGCTGATGTTTTTACTCGCCTTTTCTCTATGGTTCCATTGATATGATGGGTTTGTCATTTACTCATTTTCGATGGATTCAGCTTTTTCTGGTGAACCATGTTCATTGCTCACAGGAAACAAGTCTCTGCCGTCAAAGAATTATTGGTTTTTGAATTGGTCAAAGAATTATTGGTTTTTGATCTAGTGAATGACATGAATTTCAGCTTGGTGTGGTAAAAATCAGTCTGTAATTACGACAGATTTGTTTACGATAATTCACATTGTCTTGCAGCTTCACATCGGGTGAATGATGAGATTCTTGCTATAATCACGATAATTTCAGTCTGCTGGGAGTCTTTCCTCTCATTATTCGAATGTGTTTCTGGCGGAAACAGGATCATTCGGCAATAATATTTTATTCCCATGGCGGTGTCTAGGTCGCTGGATTTTGGACAATCTCTTTGGGTACACATCTTCAAATGTACCTGATAAAAGCTCTATCGGTCAGTTACAAATTCTCCCGTCATAATGATAATCTTCGAATGATAATAAATATTTTACACAAGGGAAACGAACATCAGTATTCACCTGTTTGCTGTGAATTTTCGGCGCACACCGCTAGAATCGTCACCTATAAGGATGCAGAACTCGACATTCACTGAACATGCTGACATGGTTGTATGTCGACTGACTGGGTATTGAACGTGAATTATGCATGTCTCACTATAGTCGTTATCCGAAATGTTGGTTTTCTCAACCAAAATGAAGTGTTGCTTGTTCTCCTTTGTGAAATAATTTCTTCTCATAATAGTGATAATCGCTTGTGAATTACATGCCATTAACTATAGAATAACAAACGCTGTTTCTTTAGCGTTTTATGAAATTCGCGATATGATAAACTCGGAATAATTACTTGAAATTATTGATTATTACGCTGAAACAATCTAAAAAAACTTATTTATTGCTTGAAATTATTGACTATTATGATTATTTTAGCTTCTCAGAACTCTTAACTTCTGTTTAAAGAACATTATGTATTAAAAACATATTGAAGTCGTTTTTGGTAGAATATATACTCCAGGCAACTGTCGCGTTTGAGACTACCGCGCTTTTTGACCAAACAAAGCACCTCATTCAAGAACAAAGGCAAAGATTTACATAGCATGTGTCAGAAACTGCATATCGTACGGCAGCGAAACGTGGGCCATGACGAAGCAATCAGTAAGGCGACTTGAAGTCGACGTGAGAATGTCGCGTTGTATGTTGTCTCTCCTCAAGATCGGATCTCAAACGAAGATGTCGTACGGAGAAGGCGTCTGCGTTGGTTCGGGCATGTCACCAGAATGAATGACAACTGTTGTACAAGGCTAGTGCACTCCATGGACATGGCAGGGCGAAGACCAGCCGACCTACCCAAGAAGTCATGGAGAACAAAATCAACGAAGATCATTAATTCAAGAAATCATTCCAAAACTCTACTGAATATTTTATCCCTAATTTTTCCTCGGACTGAATTTCAACCAGTGAGTATATAATTACTCAGAAAATTTCAACGAACCCGATGGAACTATTTGATAGAAGCCGCCCTCTTATTCTAGCCGAGCTTGATTGAAGAACGAATATATATTTGCGGCCGTGGCTACTATTCGAAAAAATACGGTAATACGAGAAAATGATGGTCGATTGGATTGTGTCTGCAGGATTCATGTTGCGATGTGAGCCATTAAAAGTTCTGACAATTACTACATGCTAAATTTGAAGGAGATTTTCCATAGAAAACGTTTTATCAACACGTTTATCAAATCGGAAGTACACACGAAGTCAGATCAGGCGTATATTAATCTGATCGACAGTTCTTTCTATAGTTCGACAGACGCTGTCGAGGTGCTGTTTATATTGGACAACTTTTTTGGTGAATGAAAAATAAGCAAAGAGGAAGTAAAATTCTTAATGTGAACTCGATGATATCTCCACAATCTGCTGGACGGTGATAACACCTCCCACACGATTATACACTTTCCAAAATGACATATTCTGCATTACTCGGTTAATTTTATTTATAGGTGACATCTCATTTTCTTACATTTGATTTTATATATTCTACACCAAGAAGATATCAGGGGGCAAGCCTGTGTGGAATCAAATTATCAAATCAAAGTAAGAAAATAACCAATTCACATACCAAGAAGTTTCAGGCAGAACAGCTGTTTTTAACGATATTATGACAACTTGTATGGATGATGAATTATTTGTTTCAGATGATCATTAACTTCGTCTCCGTGAAAATAGCGAAGAAGCCTTCTATTGTAAGAAATAGAAAAAAAACTGAGTTTCAATTATGCATTTTACACAAGTGTTAAGACAAATTTCATGACATGAAATGGCGATACTCATAGTTGGAGGAAAGGACCAGATGACCCGCACATGGGGTATTAGGCCTGGCCCTATTTCTTACTTTGCATATGTAAAAGTACTTATGTTTGCATACATCATGCATGCACGCATAATTGCAAATCTGCAGTTTTTCAGTGTAAATCATATCACAGTTGCAAGTTAAGTTGCACCTGATTTTAGCAACAATGCCTGAATATAAAATATCTAACAGAATGTATCTTGATAAAGTCATGGATTGAATACCGTTATACATTTATTAAGAGCGCATCTATAATTCTATTGATGTCACGGTTGTGACAGAAAATTGCTCCATTATCTCCTCACGTAGTCAAAATGATGCGATTCCTGAACAACACCATAAAACAAAGGAGTCTACTGACCTTTTCTTGTTGTTGAGTTTCATCAGGGCCACCTTCATACACGATGCAGTGGGCATGGAAGAACAGAAAAGCAGATAGAAGAATCATGGTTGATCCAAGGCCCATGCAGACAATACCAACAGGCGTGACTTGTCTGCAACAGGAATTAATGCACATTGTTATGCTACCATTCATATGCGCAAAACTTCAATGTTTATTCACAGAGGTCTTGGAGGTCATATCACCAATAATCACAGAAGTACAGAAATCACTGGACGGTTTATCATGTTGATTTTTCACAGGCCACTGTGACTGAAATAGAGTCCAGACTGAGGCGGCGTGTAATCATGAACTCTGATTGCTTAATTCCGTCTCATCTCCAATCTCTTCTATGATCTGATCTGCATGAACATGTTTTCCAAGACTGTTTTAGTATCATAATTTCATGTGTGGATGTAAGTGATGTCGGCAAACGGGAGGATCAAGATCGAATGGTTGGATTCAGGAAAATAGCTCACTTCCTTAGATTTTTCACTACCCTTCGCTTTTTTAATCAATGTTTTAAATCTTCTGTGAAGAAAGGTCTGGACCCGAAACATTAAGTAATAGAACTTGCCTTTTTTGTAAGGCCAGCGAAAGATTAACGGAAAGTTTATAGGATGGAGCTGTTTTCTTGGATACAACCATAAACGGATTTTATTGTAATATTAGTGTTTGTTGTCCCGAAGAATTACCATGTTTTGTTAAATATTGATAACGGCATCTACCTAGCAAGGTGCCAGCTCGCGCAGAATTTCCAGAATAACTGAATTCTAGAAAAATATCCGGAAATCATGACTTGCGAAAATATGGCATTTTGTGGAATTTTGAAAACTGTTTGGGGAATGTTCTGAAAATAATCATGTGAAACCTGCTTCCTATTTCTTCTGCTCTTGCGGCTCTAGTAGACGTATTCAACAGCACTGGTTGAAGTTGTGAAGAGTCGGCCTTGATGCTCATAACTGTCATTGCTCACTGGTGCTTATCTCCTTTTTTATTGAACAAATTGACAGACAATGTCTACGTCCTATAGCGCATGTTATTTTTCTCATTAATTACGTTGCATAATTTTTTCGGAAAGTTGTTAAGCTGTGGGTCACTTGTGTGGGTTGAGTTTCTTAACCTTATTCCAACTCTGACTTGCAATTCATTGACATTTATATACCATTCCGTCATTTTTCTCTACTTCTTGAGTTGGTTCGAGTCATATTAGTGTAAAAAATATCTTAAACCTTCGAAATTTCTATTGTTAGAGTGGCACTTGACCATATTCTTATGTTCGAAATTACTTTCTGAAGTACTGCATTGATTCTAATGATTGGCATCATTTTCAAGTTCATTATTAAGTTTATTATTCATTCAATTTTTGTTAATCATCCAGTTACATGTTTACCATGTAATTCCACCAGGAAATTCTATGTGGAACCCTCAGGCAGCCTGTCCAATTCTCATAGCTTCCAGTACGTCAGAGTAAGTCTTTGGCATTCATCCGGAAATTCTTTGGGTAGAGTAGAAAGTGTACATTGACCGGTAAGGAGTAAGTGATTCTTTCATAAGTGGCAAGAGATCATAAGTGGCCTTTTTTGTGCTAATGTCAGATGACCTCAGTGAGACAGCAATATCGGTCAGTTCCGTGTCACATTTGGCATTTAACAGACGCAGCGGCGACTTAGTGTCTTAATGGGCCGGCCCAGCGATTCCATACGAAGATTTACGGATCAACGCTATGACGGATTAGCAGTCGCTGTGACCGTCTATTGCATCCTGGTGCTTGATCAACGCATTAAATTGGAAACAGCCATCGTACTGTGTTGGAAAAACTTGACTTAAGATATCGGAGAAAGTGGGAGACCAGGTACAAAATGATATATGTAAGGAAGTTTCGGATAAAGATTAATCAGTTTAGAAACCAGTGAACACTTCAAAAGTCAGATGTGCGTCAAAACATCAAATTGTTATTCAATTATGTACAATACGGTATGAAAGACGAGTGGAAGGCTGTTGAGCAAAATGGAATTGCTAAGTGCTTTGAGTACGGAAGTGGTTTTGGGGACAATGTCATGAAGTTGGTGATGCGGATTCAGCATCCGGCGAAACGTTTTCATTGCAAGCTTCTATCCGTCAGCTATATATCCGCAAGCTTCTATCCCTCCTTTGCAATTTATGTAGTTTTGACAAAACTTTTAAAAGCATTCGCTGATTGAAAAATTAAAGTCAGATATCTGTGATCCTGACCTTTTTGTAACAATCAAAGAATCATAATATTGATTTTAGATGTTTACTTTAGAATTTGAAAAGAATCTTTTCAGTGACCGAAAACATTTTGGGCGCAATACGTTGAACATGAAAATGTGAAAGGCCCTGAAAGGTTTACAAACATCTTATAACACACAACTCCATCACATGGTCAATACTACATCACAACTTGCAATACATGGCTCAAAGAAAGAGGGTCGAAAAGAAGGAGATCAAAGTAAGGCCTACCAAGATACTGCTTAATCTCATTAATTCTGTGTAACTTTTTAGTTTTTCCTTCAATCCATGATATTTTTGATAAAATTCTGTATTGGCACGTCTTAATGCCTATGCTCTACTAAGGCTCTAGGTTGTATTCCATAGATAAGTTAGTTTCTTACTACCTTGGGGACATTCGTACAATTTCCTTGTTCTGTATCCCTTGATAAAGGCTAAGCGAGATATTGGGATATACAACGACACGGTGGCAGAAAATTGTTGTGATGAAAGTCAAATCATTGATTTGAATTCTCTATTGTTTCACTGAATTGATATCACAAGAATGAGACCGCATTCATAGCGTTGTTACATTTGTCATTTTTGTGACTAATTTTCCCATCTTCTCATCTATGAAAGTTGAAGTGAAATGAGAAAACTATTCGCCGCAGAAACGTGTTTCGGTCTATTCGTTTTCACCGATGATTTCTTGGAATGGATGCTCACGACTCAGTGAAAACTAGAGCCAGGAAAATATATATTTACATAAAACATATTTACATACATATCTTGCATGTCATTACATAGGCAAATATGTGTCTATGTATGTACATCTGCAGCCCTGTTAACCCAATGGAGAAGATTCTTCCATTGTAAGTGACTGGGTACGAGTGATTCTGCTCCGACTGAGTCTCAAAGTTTAAAGTCGACAAATGAGATGGCGTAGGCAAGGATCTTCATTCGACTGCGAAAGTTTGCAGAACATGTGCCTGTGGAATTTGAAATCATTGTGTGATTTAATTCAAAAGCTTGAGGGGAGACTGAGGCCTAGCGACTCTCTTGAAATTTTGAAAAAAATCTAACGATCACTCGCAAATCATTTAATAGGTAAGGAGAAATTCAACAGTTTTTTTAGCAAAATCTCTCGGTATAGGCAACTCAAAGCCATGTTGTATGCTCTTCGTGATCGTCAAACGCTTCCGGATATACAAGTTGGACGTAGACCTATTGCAAATTGGAGTATATTTGATTTTACAAATATTGGCAATTGCCACAAAGTCAGGTGCGACATATAGCGGAGTTATTTTTATCCTACAAGGATATCCTGTCGGATAAAAGACGAAGTCTCACTGAAACTAACTTGAAAAAGCTTCTGTTTTGCTATTACAATAGGAGATTTTAGGTACTTTGACTGACCCTTTTCTATCAGAAAAGCTAGCTGTTAGCGTTAGTTTCACGGCTTCTTTAAGTTTTTATACCACGTATTTTGGCATTTTAAAGTACATTTCATATTGCATATTTTGATAGCTATAAACACATTTTTCCTGGCTCTAGTGATAACTTTGCAGAAAAATTCTATCTTCGAGACAGTCTACTGCACGAATATTTTATCATGATGAATGTCTTCGTACACATTCAGCGTCGATGATGTCTCCATGATATCAATGTTCCTAAATCCGATGTACAAGTTTCTCGACAACTACGCGAGCTCGATAAAACTTAAATCACAACTATTCAAGCATTGCCATCAACGATGGTGTTGAAAGATTCAAATGATTCCTTGATCAGACATTGGAATATGGTTAGTGTATACAGTGAGCGACGAGAATTGAATTAATTGTTTTTGAAATTGGTGCTTCCTAGAGGCCCATAAACCCGAAATCCCCAAATTTTCTTTGACTTGTTTTTACAAGCGCATAAATCAATTTGAAACATTCTCCTTGTGATACTCAAAACCATCACAAAATAGGCTTTCAGAAAATATATAGTTTGAAAGTGTTTTGTCGAAGTTTATAGGCAATATTTTGAAAGTAGTATAGATAGAAAATGTGGCGATTTTTTCATTTTCAGAATGTGTTGCAATAATAGCAGAAATAACGCTGTTAACTAACTCGTGGCATTTATCTACCTCAAAACTAGTGTTTTCAGCTTTTGTTGGGTAAATTTAAGACCCTTCGAAGAAATATTCTGAAAATGAAAACTATGAATTACAACTATGAAATAGAACACAATAATAAAGTCTACCTCCAAATAAAAGGTTGTCCCATGGGGTCTCATTACGCTCCACCACTGTCCATCATATTTATGCATTTTGTCGAAGAAAAAGCAATGACATTGATAAAATCAAAATTGAATCTAAACAATGCTGTTTATAAACGGTATATAGATGACTCGATCATCGGACCTTTAGAAAAGAATATTAATGATTTCGAATTTATTAAGAACACTTTTAACGCAATGGACGATAACGTAAAATTTACTCTTGAAATCCCTGAAAGAAGAAAACTCAACTTTTTATATCTAACAATTTGGATAGAGAATAAAAAGATTATGTATCAAAAGTACACTAAAGAGCTAGCCTCAGGAAATACATTGAAGAATGACAGTTGGCTACCTAGTAGTGTAAAATCAAATTTCGTAAAACAAAGTATTTTGAGCGTCCATGAGAGATGTAGTGAAACACTCAGTAAAGATAAGGTGACTCAGTCGGAAAAGCAATGCCTAAATACACTTAAGGCTAACGGATATAGTGAAAAGGATTTTGTCATGGCAAAGAGACCAACTAGGAAAAATAACAAAGACAATACCGACAAGTGCGTTTTAAAATTACCTTACATAAGCGATAGTTTAGTAAGAAAAATCAATTACTTAATTCGTAAACATAAATTGAATGTGCGATTTGTAAGTTGCGGTAACAAAAAGTTGCGCAATGTCTTGAAAACCAAATCAACAATAAAAAAACATGATAATTGTAAAGTATGTAACCAGCTACCAGAGAAATTTAACTGTGAAAAGACCTTTATCAATTCACGTGTAATAAATGTAATGCTAAGTACATAGGAAAAACTTCTCGTCCTTTTTATGTAAGGTATAATGAACACTACAATAGTATTAAAAACAAAAATAGTGCAAGTGCTTTGTCAGATCACATCAAAATTTGTGACGTCAGTAGCATAGAAGATTTTAGCGTTGAATATTTGAGATGTCTGAATGATTCGGTTGAAACAAGTTTGGTGGAATCGCGACTTATCAACTAGCACAAGCCAAGCATGAACAGGCGTCACGAAACAGCAGGAGCTGTTCTGCTACAAGTGTAAAAGTGCATAAGTCATTCATTATTAAGTGTTCTGCTATTGACAAAGGGTCTGGACCCGAAACGTCTGGCGATTTTTATTCTTTATTCATTTTACTGGGCATTAAACATATCGGGAGAGTATTGAAATTGGTTTTACATTCGCATTGAATTATGGTTCTCCCGCCCTCTGCCATGTCATATGAAGCTCAATGAATTTTGAATAAACACAGGAGAAAATATAAAAGTTGCACCCAGTTGCAATAAAACGTTGTAAGTTTGGGGGTGACTGGACTTTTCTTCTTCACCATTGCTTTATTAGATCACAGAAAATTTCTTGAATCACATTTTATTCAGAATTTTCAACAGAATAGAAATCAGAAAGACTGAAATTTGGAAACAGAAAAAAATCTGAAGGATTTCATTAACGAATGTGACCCAAAATACACCCGAGTTCATTTTATGAAATTCATCATTCAGCTTTTTTGTTATGTCCTTATAATATCGATATTTGTCTACACAACCCCATCTATTCGATCCACTTTGGGCTTAGGTTGCAGTCTGCTCTAAAGTCTCGCATTTTACAGGCAAAAATGTCGTGGGAATTATACTGCATGAGAACTAATTTTCAAGATGCACTATCTAGCAAAAATGTAATTCGAGTTAGATTTGATAATTTCCTGATTTCTGATATTAGTCAGACCTCACAAAGACAGAACATTGAATCGGTGTTGAGTACTTACCGCTCCACTTTGCTTATTGAATCAAGTCCTTCCTGACAATGAATACGAATGTTGCTTCCATCTTTTTGACATCTGGGATTCCTGAAAAGAATGAAATGATCCATGTCATTCAGACACTATCACACTCGTAGCCTACTATGAGTTTATGACAAGAAAATATACTTTCCCACAATGTCATCTGATCAAATTTGCAGTTGATGAAACGTCAACATCTTTATAACATGTCGGTCAATTTATCATCTGGGTTTATCTTTTACAATGATAGCGATGAAAGCTGAAAGTGATCACCTTCTTACCAATCTCTCTGACTAGATTCCTTCACGTTACATGTTTCAAGCTCAGTTTATCGTTTGTTGGATGGTGTGTAGAGATCTTGTGTGAAACACCTTCTTTCGTATTATTGTATTGTAAAGATCAATTGATGTTTTTGTTATAATAGTCTCGATGATATCGAAAGAACTGTGACTTTTTAAGACACAAATTATCTGTAGCCGTGCATGCTGTGCTTTTGATTTCTATTGAATAGCAAACATCAAAATTTGTAATTGTGATGTCAGCAGATAAATTCTGGCATTGCTGCCGTCATGAACAGCAATTCATCGTAACACTGCTTGATGTTCATGATTCACATTCCTGAAACCGAAGTTGAATGCCCGCCTTTGACTGAAAGCAAAATGGAAACGCTGACGATTTTACTCTATTACAGAATGAGTTAAGTCATTCTGTCATTTGCCTCTCGATATTTCCAACATTATCGTCGAAGTTGGTATGTGATATCATCACAACTATGATGCCAATGTGGCTGACACTGAGGCAAATTTGTCGAACATGTCTGATTGAGAGAATTCCTTACACTTTGATCTGATTATGTTTCCCAATCTAGGCCTACTAACTAGTTCACATAAGTTTCTATGCGCATTTGTAATTTATTACCAAGGGCCAACAGTACTTATGCCCACATAGACCATTGTGATCGGGATTCAGATTTCATATTTTCGTAAAAATACGCAAAATATCACTACTTCTACGACAGAAGACTACATCCGAAAATAGTCATCCAATGTAGAGTCTTTATTTAACAGATTCTTGTGTCAATGTACTACTACTTCTGTCTTGGTCTTGCTGTACTTCATTTTGATAGTTTTTTACATCTTGAATACATTTCCATTTAGAACAAACCTCGTACACACGATCAGAAGTCCGTTGATTTTTAGGTCCAATTCGGTCGTCGACCAACATTCATTTGATAAACTCTTCCATTTTCATTCATCATTAATTATCTTCATGAAACGATTTTTGTCACTAAACTCTCACTGATTTTACCTTTCCAGGCGAAGAACATCATCGTGGATACATTCAGCTCAAATGCCATGACGATGTGTGTTACATGCTCACGCCATCTTCGGAAATACTTAAACATTTCTCATCTCATTCTGAATCAACTGACGAATTCATTCGGAAATAGAAATAGAAAATCTTTATTTGCCAATACGAAAGCGGTATATGACAGGGAGGGAACGGAAACATGTACATCAGGCATCAAGAAAAATGAGAAAATTTAACAAAAGAATTCCGGTAGAAAGCTCGATGTCTACATTGAAAAGGTGAGTGTTCCCCGAAGATATTCTTCACGTTCTAATACGAATGAGAAATCGGAATAGTGATGCGAGTCCTCGATCTTTAGAAAATTCCCTTTTTTATACAATCAGTTGTTGAAAATTCAATGTTGAAGGATCTGATTGAATGAAATCTCATAGCGTGCTTGATAGTTTTTCATGAATTCCCGGATTTTTTGGTGTGAATTTTCCGGGAAAGTGTGACTTTCTCAATCTCCTGCACTTTTCCGGCTATCATTGGAATTTTTCGGGATATTCATGAGCCATGACTTCAAGCCCCACTTTCACTTAATGCAACATTTTAGAGTTAGTGCCTTTTCTTCAATTAAGTCGTCACGATGGATAGCATGGCGCATTGACAGTCACATGGGTAAAGTGACCCATGTGGCTGTCAATGCGTAATGCTATCCATTCTTTCATTTTGCATGATTGCCAGAACAAAAAAAGAATATGTCATAAATGGGCAAGAAATGTTGAAAATGAAAATAGGTCACGTAAAGAATCACGAAAATCTTGCTTGTTTTAAGCGATCTCCCTTTTCTCTGTGATATTTCATTTATGATAAATGTTCTTGTGTGAGACGTGAAGGATGAGCTATCTCCTACTCGTGAGCATCTTGCTGTGAAACATGATCAGTGTCAAATGACAAGCGATTGATAGGACGTAAAAACACAAGAATTCAGCTCATCCCTACATTGTACATTGATTTGAATGTGATTTCACTCATTTATCGTTACACTGCCCTAAACTAAGGTTGGTAAGGTCAATATACCTGAAAATTCATCTTCTGAGCTCATTCAGGTCATTTTTGGAACATCCCTTGGTGAACTGAGTCCAGTATTATCACACAAGAATGGAATCCTGATTTACTGAAGCCACGAGTGCATAACTCTTCATTAGTGCGTCGAGGGCATTGATTAAAGCAGACAAAAAACAGATAGTTACATAAAACAGATAGTTTCAGATATTCTGAAGGACTTAATGAATGCAAATTAAAGCGATCTTTTTGATAGATGGAGAGAGCGTCTCTGCACTGCAAGTCAAATACATCAAGGATCTCAAGAATGAAGTGACAAAACAAAACACGATTTCTATCAAACAGCAATAGAATGCTGCTGTTTAGATTTCTCAAAACCCATTGAATTTTAACAGTGAATCGCGTTTTTGAAATATTGAATTGATTTGATGGTTCTGAGTTTATTTATCTTAGCGAACTTTCGGATGATTACAAGCTTTTTTCATCAGAATCCTCAGGTGAATATCAAATACCGGTAGAACGGCTTGGTTTCATCATCAGGTAGACCCCAAGCAACATCTGTCCATGCATGAGCGAAGCCTTGATTACTTGTTGTTCCCATTTTATGTACCGCTTTTGTACTAACAATAAAGAATTATTATTATTATTATTATTATTGTCAATGGCTGCTGAATGACGTCACGATGCGATTGCATAGAGACGAAAATCAGACTACACGTCAAGTATTGGACTTCGGGTACAAAAGGCAGCTTTGAAGCTTGCTGTAACATTTGTGACCATAATCAAATGACCAACGTGATATGATTAATAAAGAAAATTCATGGGGAGTTTTTTATATTGTCTAGCAATGTGCCGCAAATGGAGTAGAATTTTAGCCCAAAATCTTATAGAACGATAAATAATTTGAGAAAGAGGGAACACCTACAATAACTAATGAAGGTACACAATAGAAATAGTTGTGACCGGAAAAAATGAATGAATATAATGCGATAAATTTTACCCTACAAGCAAAAGAATGACAGCTGGAAAATAGCTAAAAAAGTCATATAGTCTAATTCATGGCTTTCTGTCATTAGATGCAGTGTTTCTTCGATTCGAATATGCGGGTTTCATTCAAGAGTGCATTCTATGTTCAGGGTTCTTTGATGTGCTCTTTGAACTGATGTGCTCTTTCGGCACATCAGCAGTGCTGTGCTCATTGTCTTCCCCTCACTGGTGCACGCCGTAGCGAGGTAATCAATGTCGACACGGCGCTGGCAGCGCATTGGGCCAACACATTCCCTTGAAGATTCTGAGACTACTCTGAAGCAGAACATAGTACCCAAAGGCAGTTGCACGGTCGCTTGAGAGGACTTCGTTGGCCGCTGGCGTACCGTGAATTGTGACGTACAGGACTGACTGGTCGGAATCCACACCACCGACAGGGTCATTCCGCAGACCCTCTCTTCAAGTGGACTCGAAGCTCTTGGATGCCGGTGGTTTGACCGTTGTGAAGGATCACCTGGGTGTCTGGACTCAGAGGTTGAATAGTAGCGAGCGATATGACAGGCATTTTTGAGACTGTGAAATATGGTGATAGATAGACGACTTTACAACATCAAGTGCGGGCTCCATTCGGGGGAGGGCTTTATTCGATTTATCAAGACAGATCAAGCGTCATTTCCCGTAACAATATCTCCAAATGTTTCCAGTGAGTTTAGAAAATAGACGAAGTTATTACTTAATAGGATCCACTGAGCAAACAGTTTAAAGAATATGTCCGGTGCACAGTTTCGATCTTGCATTACCCTCATCACACAAATACATGTACAAGTAGGTACACTCTGCATTCTTGCTAAACACTCAGCACAAAAGGAATGAGAGTGGATAAATGACAACTCGGCCACATGGAAGAAAGGCTCCGTGCCTAATGTGCTTCCGAGCATAGACAATGCTCATTTTTTTTAAATTCTGCTCGCATCATCAGAAGCCAACAATGCTCATAAAATGACTATTTTATTGAACGAGTTAACTCTCAAAAATCTCCGCTTGTCTCTCATTTGGGATGTTGCTGCTGAAATGTGAAGTCTGTGATGACATGTTTGAATGGTTTTCGAAAGATAGATACATCAATTCTCACAGGACTTCAAGTGTTTCAATTTGACATCTCTGAACTTGTGACAAGAAGGTCAAGATGTTCACGAGATTCCTTCGAATCGACACTGACATCGCCAAACTCTCAATGGTGTACTGAAGATGACCTTTATGATGGAAAGTACATTGCAGATCGTGAAGTGCACGAGGAGACGTTTTCGGAGAAGTTTGAACCAAATTCATTCAAGTGCAGTTGATGTGTGCCGGTATCCAAGCCTCGATGGTTTGATTGTAGTTGTTCTTTCCCATGCTTTTCATGGGCGCACCAGCAACTGTATTTCATCATGTTGAATAAGTCTCAGATACAAGAACTATAGAAAACGGATCTGGTCGACATTGCTCCTTACGCGTTCAATGTATGATGAATTACATCTAAGCACAAACTCTCAAACTTCCTTAAATTATAAATACTTTATCGGCGTACTAAAGGCGGCACGCGCATTACATAGAATTCTGAGACAAGATATTGTGAGGAAAATGTAAAAGTTAACGGCAAAATCTAATGAAGGAGTTAACAAGACGTTTGTTAAACGCTCGCGGTTTCCTGAGCGGACAGGAGTTGCGTGATGTAGGACGCCTTTTGTCGAACAATGCTTGTGATGGATGGATTTGACTGGAGGCGATCTTTCTGAAAGGTTAGTTGAAGCTTCTGGTCTCATAATTCGTAACAGGGCAGTCTAAATAATAATCACTTGTTGGCCGCAATCGTATTGGTAATGAAGATAAGACAAAAAAAAGATATGACGTGTACATCGTTCGATCGCGCCAACGAGAAGATCTCCTACTTCAAGCAGCTGGTTCGCGCTCGCCACCCAATGTTGCTACCATTTCTCGAAGCGACAATGATAGCATCATTGCGGCCGGTTTTATGTGTCCAGAAGCAAACTGTATTAACGCTCGCTCTTCTGTGGCAGTGACTTCAACTCCGTCCTTTCTTTCATTTTAACTGTATATAATGACTTGATTTTTCTTTTATTGTACGCGTTCCTAAGTGTTGCCCGAAAAAGTATCGGCGAAAGGTCTCGCATCTAATGACATCGTTTTGTCTTATCTTCATTACCAATGCGATTACGGCCAACAAGTGATTATTATTTAGACTGCCCTGTTACAAATTTTGAGACCAGAAGCTTCAATTAACCTTTCAGAAGGATCGCCTCTAGTCAAATCCATCCATCACAAGCATTGTTCGACAAAAGGTGTCCTACATCACGCAACTACTGTCGTTTTGTCTTATCTTCATTACCAATACGATTACGGCCAACAAGTGTTTCAACCGACTAAAGGCCATTTCACCATCATGCGCCAAAACTTTGGACAAAGTTTTGACGGCGCGTTGCCGCTTGTCAAAATGGCGACTCCAAGAGCAATTCTACGAACGGTGCGTGGACGAATCTCTTGTACCTCCTGACGTGCAGCGCAAGGTCACTTACGGTGGCCTCCAAAGCACTACCAACACTTGTCAGCGTTACCTGCAGGCTGAACTTGACGACCTCCGAATGAGGATGGAAAGCCAAATTCGCTTTCTTACTGAACACAAGCACGTTGTCTACCTGCTCGATCTAGTCTCGCTTATTAAATTCTCTAAGCTTAGTACTCAAGCGGTCAACAATTGCCGCAAAAAAGTCAGCATTTCTTTGAGTTATAAGTATAAAAATTCCATACCTTGGATTGAAGATAAATCCTATCCTTCTCCTTTGAATAAGCATATAATTAATCTTTCGTCTCATAATTTAAATAAAGTTGAAACCCAGGCTCTAAGTCGTGGCCTAAAATTCAGCATTCCGTCTAAGCCCCACCAACCGAGTGTGGATGCCGAATTTGAAGGTTATTTTCACCAACTCCAGTCCACCAGTGCAGTAGAAGAGCATCTTCCAAAACTAAAAGCTGAGTTAGTTTCCACTGCTAAGGATTTTTCTAAAAGACACTTCACTAAAAGTCCTATAGATAAAAATCAGATGAACCCCTAAAATCACTAAAGCAAAATAAGGATCTTGTCATGGCTAGTCCCGACAAAGGAAATGCAGTCGTCTTAATGAACAAGTCCGATTATGTTGAGAAGATGCAAGACATTTTGAATGATTCTAATAAATTCGAAGTTGATAATTTCGGGATCGACCTGACACCCAAAATCGAAAACAAATTAGCGAAGTCATTTCAGAACTAACTAGGAATCAAATAATCACTAATGCGGAGTCCAACATATTGAAAAGTCGAGGCACCGTCATACCTAGGATGTATGGGCTCCCTAAGCTTCAAAAAGAAGGGATACCGTTACGCCCTATTCTTAGTATGGTTAATTCGCCATATCACAAATTAGCTAGGTGGCTCGTTGATATCCTCGCGCCCCTTCGTGAAGCAGTATGCAATCATACTCTAAAAGATTCGTTTGATTTTATCAATCGCATTCGCTCTATAGATTTAAGTGGCAAAATATTTTGTTCGTTTGATGTCACATCACTCTTTACCAACATGCCTCTGGTGGAAAACGTTGAATTCATAGAAGTTATTAAACACAAATATAACACTGACATTAGACTAGATATTAAAAAGCTGAAGTCCCTCATTCTTTTGTGCAGTAGTAAAATCCAATTCAAATTCAACAACAAATTATATTTTCAAAAAGATGGCGTCGCCATGGGTAGCCCTCTCGGTCCCTGCTTAGCTGACATTTTTATGGGTTATGCTGAAAATCATCTTTTCAAAAATAGTCAGTGCTATAGCCCGATGCACTATTTTCGCTACGTAGATGACACCTTTGTTGTCTTTAATGATGAAAATCACATCACTAAAATTCGCCTCCATGATAAATAGCGTTCATCCTCATCTTCATTTTACTAAAGAATCGGCTGAGGCCGGAAAACTTCCCTTTCTGGATGTATTAGTCATAAAAAACAACGACAATTCTTTATCGACCTGTATTCATAGGAAACCGACGTGGACAGGTCTTTACCTTCATTTCTTTAGCTCTGTTCCTACTTCTTACAAAAGAAATTTAGTAAAAAATCTTTTCGGTCGTGCGAGACGGATCTGCAGCTCCGAGCATCTCAATGCTGAAATAAAGTTTCTCTTTGAAACTTTACGCGAAAATGGCTATCCATCCTCATTCATCGAAAAGTACAGCCTGCAAAGGCAAAGAGAAGCTGTTACTGGACCTGAAAAGAAACCAGCTTACCTGATGGTTTCGTATTCGGGAGAACAGTTCTCAAGCGAAGTGAGAATGACAGTCCATGCTGCAACAGCTCTGGCGTTCTATGCCATCGAGCCGAAGATCGTCTTCTCCACCACCAAGATTCCAGCTCGCCCCCTCAAGGATCCGCTGCCGCCGACCTGTGCCTCCGACATCGTTTACCAATTCACATGTAACTGTGGTGACAGTTACGTCGGACGCACGGAGAGGTGGTTGGCCAAGCGAGCTGATGAACACCTTCCACAATGGCTGATGAAGGACAAGTGCAGGCGATCTTCAGCAGCACCGACAAGCGCGGTCACGCGTCACACGATGACGTGTACATCGTTCGATCGCGCCAACGAGAAGATCTCCTACTTCAAGCAGCTGGTTCGCGCTCGCCACCCAATGTTGCTACCATTTCTCGAAGCGACAATGATAGCATCATTGCGGCCGGTTTTATGTGTCCAGAAGCAAACTGTATTAACGCTCGCTCTTCCGTGGCAGTGACTTCAACTCCGTCATTTCTTTCATTTTAACTGTATATAATGACTTGATTTTTCTTTTAATGTACGCGTTCCGAAGTGTTGCCCGACAAGAATCGGCGAAAGGCCTCGCAACTAATGACATCGTTTTGTCTTATCTTCATTGCCAATAAATAATAATAAAATTGAATAGAAAATTTTCACATGGTTTAACGTAACTACTTCCCCTTAGTGGGGGCTTGGACGGTGTTGAGACAGTCAGACTTAAATCTGGAGGGTCTTCTAGTCCGCACTGCATGCCCTTCCTGCCGACTTCCAATGATACCTCTGGAGATCGCTGTGCCATGGAGACTCAAGCGATACAAAGTTACAAATAATACAAAACTAGGTACAAAATTTTTAGGGACGGTGTGGATGAGTGGGAGCTATGCGCAGGTAGTAAAGGGTTACATAGTACCATTAGCATTTGGTCAAATGACGTGACATAGAAGAAAAAAAAATGTGATGTGAAATAAGAAATCTGATTACCATAGAAGATATGTGAAATGTATCTCAACTCTTCCATACTGTCCCTAAACATTTTGTGCATATTTTTGTATTATTTGTAATTTTGTATCGCTTGTATGCAGATGTGAATTTTTAAATCTTTTTCTATAATGTCATAATTTCATTTCCTGAAGATAGCTTTAGATAAAAGCTGAAATTAATCGACCGTTAGGAAATAAAAATAAATACATCACTAGAATTTGACTCTTTTCAAAGAAAAGAAAATTATCATTTGATCGTAGTATTGTCCAGCTGCATTGGCTTAGTTCAGAAAACCTGTATCATGAACTTCATGAGTCGAAAATGAGATACTTCAGCAATGTGAAGAGCCTATCGATGTTCAAACATTTTCCATTCATTCTATGAACCAATAACGTATGTCTACCTGAATAATCTATCCTCCCTGGTCAGCATTAGACAACCAGGAACAAAATATCTCGTTCCCTATGACCATATCACCTTGTAGTCCGAACCATTCGTATTGTAAGGCATCGGCTGCCGGCTGTTCCTGACCACACATACAGAGGCAAAGTGTTGTGCGAGCCCGATCAGATACATGAAGGCGTGAAATGTCCACAGCGGTGACGATTTTGCTGTAGATCCTTAGAAATTGAAGCCACGAAGTCGACGTGTTGGACTTAGAAATATCGAAATTAACATGTCTACGGATATCAGGAAGTGTGATGCTGCTCAGTACCAATGGAATCTCGACACTGGCATGAGCTATCGGAGATAATTTGCATGGTATCATGAAGTGCTATGTCGATAAGTTTGGAGTGATAACTATGAGTCCCCCTGGTACGCTATATTCTGTCTCTGAATATCGAAAAGCAGTACCAGATGTCCTAAGAACATGGTAACTTGAAGTAGAACATGTTGCTGGCTAGGTGTCGAAGTAGATCGTTTCTTGATTGAATTTTGCTGTTTACTGAATATACTTCTGTCAATACCAATGCCAAGATAGTAAGGAGAATTGTATTAACGAGTTATATTTATACATTTGGCGTTACACCAAAATGGTTTCAAGACCACATCACCGACATTGGTAAGACAGTATTAGTCATTAAATAAAATATAAGCAAGCTAAAACTAATCAGCTTGAGAGCTTGTTTGTGTGTAACGCTGTTACTGAGCTTGACGTGAAGCTGATAGTTTGCGGTTGACACGGTGAAAAGAGCAGTTAACTGCTTTGCCGACATTTATTTCAATTTTCAATCGCCATCGTCGGAAGAATTTATGCAGGGACTCCAAGTCATCTAACAGTGCTCTCTCTGGCAGGGAAATGCTTGCCGGAAGGTCTACTGGTGATGTCATGACCGCAATATTTCTTGCTGTGGTTGGAAGACCGTGAGTGTATGCATTAAACAGAACGCGAGCCAGTACCGATTTTTGAGATACACCATTCTTTGAAAATTTGTGTCTTGCTGTTTGATTACCAACTCTCATGAAAAAGTTTCGTTCTATAGCTGTGTTTTCGTCCTAGGCCTGAAAAGCGAATCTGCAAATTTCCTATTTTGATAAGAATCAGCAGCAGGTCTGGTATTCTGACAGCTTAGTACACAGAACAAACTGCACAAACGTCCATGAAAACACAGCACAGCGCATGTAATCATCAATTCTAATTGAAAAAATAAAACTTTAACGTCACTGATCACCCATGCTGGAGGCTTGGACGGCGCTGACACAGTCAGACTTTAATCTTGAGCGTTGTGAACTTTTGGTCCGGATGCCCTTCCTGACGACTTCCAATGAGGCTCTGTGGGCTCGACCTCTGGACCAAAAGATCTCTAGGCCAAGCACTTAACCACTGTGCCACAGAGGCCATTTCTTATCATAAACATCAATGGACATAATGGTTAGGAACATGGTAAGACTGTTGTGCTATTTAATGTCTCTTGAGTATGAGACGGAATTAGTCCAGTTAAGAATCGGAAATATGAAGGAACTGAATGGATGGGTTTCTATGTAGGAAAAATTGTTGTCTGAGGCGAAATGAAATGCTGTCCGAGTTAAATTTGTTGCCGGATGCGTTGAACTCGGCTTCGTCTGCTTAGCGATACGTTTATTCAGATTGATGATAAGGAATCATGGGGAAAATGATTAAAAAAACGGAGAGGTATTTTGTGGTATTTACCATTTTCATAAATGTGCGCACATAGCGATAACTCATTTTTAGGTTGCAACATTTAAATGGAAATATCACAAGATCGGAAATAATGTCATCTTGATAACTAAAGGTTATCAATTCCTTCTTCGGTGGCTTATAAGTTGGATATTGGATAACAAGCAGTGGGCGTAGATACTAAACTGTGACATCGTCTGCAAATAATCTGCACTTCTTGACCTCGTCTGACGAATTAATGAGTTTTCAAGATACTGATACTTTTTATCAAGGGTCATGGATATATCCGATGACATGGCCATTGATCACACCAAATTGTATGCACTTTCTTGACGTCAGTTATTCTCTATGGCTACATTTCTACAGAAAATGGGATAATAAATCAAAATATCTGTCTAAATTTAGAGTTTTCAGAAATTGCTTATGTTCAATGATTTCCCTATTAACAGCGGTCGTGCTAGTTTTTCCTGCAGTTTCAATGATGTACTAATTGGCCCTATACCTCAGAACACACGCATTTCGACTTTCCCGACATAAAGTAGGGACCTGAGTAGTAAGCAAATGACAAACACTCGACCGGCGCGCCCCCCCCCCTCTGGAACGGTAGAGTGTCGTGGTCGGCCGCCGTGGTGCTTCGGGTCTGAGTCCCCCCCCCCCCTCTGGAACGACAGAGTCTGTCGTGGTGTGCCGGCCAGGTAGGTTCCAACAACATGTTCGCTGACTCCCCCCCCCCTCTGGAACGGCAGAGTGTCGTGGTCGGCCGCCGTGGTGCTTCGGGTCTGAGTCCCCCCCCCCCTCTGGAACGAGAGAGTGTCGTGGTGGACTTGGGCGACCGCCAGGATCGCTGTGTTGAGGCTATAGTGTGTGATGTTTTTGGTGCAATCTGCTGAATGTTGGGTTGTAAATGGGTTGTTTCGAGTGGAAGGAGTGGTTGGATGAGAAAACGGAGTCCAGATTCGGAATCTACGTGAAATAATTTTGGGTTAGGAAGGATGTTTCCAGCGAAATCGGAGAGAAAAAATTTTCGGCTGACGTCCCCCCCCCCCCCCTACACAGCTTGCTTCGATTTTGGCTTCTAGTGGACGGATTTTGTCGTGCGATAGCTCGTTTGAAAGCTAAGAGTGAGACAAATTCAGTGAAACAATCGGCTTGTTCCTATCTGTCTTCGTTTAGATGTGAGACGCCATTTAAGATTTTGGGACATTGGTGAAAAACGACAGAGTTAGAATTTGGGACGTTTTGGGCTGTAGCTTCAAAACGAAGCATCGGATTGGAAAACGGATTTCAGATTTGGAATCAGCGTGAAATTCTCTATCTGTATGGTGAGTTTCAAGTCAATCGGCGAGAAAAAAATTTCAACATTTTTCGAAAAAACGACAGAGTTAGAATTTGGGACGTTTTGGTGTGTAGCGCCCAAACGAAGCATCGGATAGGAAAACGGAGGCCAGATTCGGAATCTACGTGAAATTTTGGGTTAGGAAGGATGTTTCCAGCGAAATCGGAGAGAAAAAATTTTCACTGACGCCCCCCCCCTCTCTGCGACAGCTAAAGCTTGCTTCGATTTGGCTTCCAGTGTACCGGATCTTTGTAGATTTTTTTACGTGCGTTTCCGATTTGAAGCGTTGTGATGTTTTGGGTTTTTTGCGGAGTTAATGGTATTATTTCAGTGCGTTATAGGTACGTCTGGTATGTTAATTTATTTCGTTATTGCGTTCTCTTTGCGATCGATGCGTGGCGATAAGGTTCGGTTTTGCGAGATGTTTGCGTTGTAGTTTGGTGTCGGTCGATTCTTTGCCTTGTATGCGAAGTAATTTGCATGAGAGCTGATGTTGTTGTTGCGGGTAGGGGGGGGTCCGACGTGTATAGATCGATTTAGTTTCGCTCATCTTACTTGTGGAAAAACGTGCGTTTGTTTTGTGCTTGCGTTTTGTTTTGATGCGTCGCCGTAGTATGCGTCGTGCGGGCTTTTGAGGGTAGATTTGTGCGACGTTGCTTTTGCGCTTTGTGTATGGTTTTTTATGCGATCTCCGTTTGTGTTTTTGCGAATCGGTCGTTAGTGCGTAGTTTTTGTGTTGCTGTTTTTTTTTAACCGTCGTTTATCTTGCGGATATGTATTGGCCCCGATGCGTTGTGTTTGCAGGATTTATGCGGACTGCGATCCTCGCTCTTGGTTGCGTACGCTTGTGTTGCAGATGCGCGTATGCGTTGCGATTTCCGTTTGCCTTGCGATTATTATGTACGCGAGTGTTTATGCGTTGTTTTGCGATAGACTGGGCTTGATGTCTCGGTATCACTCGTTATTTTTCGTTTTTTAGGTAAGGCGGCAGTTCGTTTTTTTGTTTTTTTGTGTCTATTTTGTTATGCGATACTTAGATCGTCGGATGCCTGTGCGATAGTGTTTTGAGCGTTGCTCGTTCATAGTGTTAAGTTCGTTTTGCGTCGTTTAGCGTTGCCGATACGGGGGGGGGGAATTTCTACCGTGGTGGATTCGTTTTTACGACTGCGATCGTTCGTTGTAGCCACTGTGGATGTTTTTTCTTCTGCATATTATTTTTTTAGTGATATTTGCCGTTGACTTCTTCGTTGTTTCGGTCGGCGCGATTGTGTTATGGCTCGATTTTGTAGTGCGTCGTTTTGATGAATGTAAAGTATGCCTATTTTAGTTTTTTGATAGTGAACAGTCGATGCGTTATCTAAATTTAGTTTCTGCTTATCGGATGGCGTTGTTATTTGTTCGTTTGGCGATTTAGGCAATCAGTCTCTATATTTTACACAGTACGGAAACGCGTGTACGTTGGTCGTGTTATGGGCGGTTTTTTTGACGTTTTCCTCCGTGGATTATTTTTTGTTTATTTTTTTGAGGTGTCGTTTCTTGCGAGTTGCGGAATTAGTGATAACGTCGTGTTGGTTGTGTCGGGTTATACGTAATTGTGCGATTGTCGTTGCGTGGTGTTGCGGATCAGTTTTACCGCGTTTAAGACGCTATTAATTGATATTATTTCACATGCTCCGAGCACCGATTGAACATTGCACTCCCTCGCGTGACAGATTCCGCCACTCTGGTAAGCCGTTATATCGCGTTCTGCGATCTTTCTCTCCGTATTTGTTTTCACTCGACAACTGAGGTGTTACACATTGTGACCTTCGCGTCAATTTATAAAGCATAACGTTTTTTTTCTTCCTTTTGCGTCCTTGCTAGCTTTATCTCTATTTGCAGCGGGGGCGATTACAAGTTTATCGAAGGACTGCTCTCGCGCACATCCCGCGACTCCGTCAATTGCGTCTGAGATTTTTTAATAATTATCATCGCGAATTTGCTTTTCAATGCTAGCGAGTTTTTAGGTGCGATACCTTAAGGGCCTTTCGCGAATGACCTTTCGCCTTAGCTCCTACCTGCCCCGTTCATTCAAGCGCTTTGTCCGTACTTTTGGCGATCGCGATGTGAGTCTGTTGGCACTGCGTCTTCTGCGATGACTCTTGCTAATATTGACATATGCGTGTATTTAATTGTGCTTTTATCTTGCTGATGTCTGGCTTCGATGATTTTTTTGACGTTTGGCCGCTTCTATTACTTGTTGCGTGCGATTGCCAAATTTCCCAGATTTTCTTTACACTCTACTCTGCGAATCGCTTTCATACGCGTGCGCTGCTTGCCTTCGCACGAATTGCGAGCCTCCCTTGCCCCCGTTTGCGATTTGTGCGCTTGCGTTGTGTTTGCTGGCTCTCGCCCGGCGCGTTGTGACAATATGCGCGTAAACCTCTTCTTGCGAGGATTTCAGCCCTGCGCTTTTGCGTCTGTTTTTGCGTTGCGGATTCTATACCGTGCCACTGTCTTGTATATTAATTATTCGTTCTTTGCGTTATTTGTTCTTCCGCGATTTGCTAAGCGTCCGCGGTTGCGATTCTTTTCGCGTTTAGCACTAAATTTTGCGATTTTCTGCAGGATAGTCAGCGCTCTCTACATAGTCGCCACGGCCGCCTTAGGCTTTAGCGGAACTCGTTTCTCTCTTGCGAATCTTTGCGTATGCATCTCCTTAGACGATTTATAGGTAGCACGACACGCGGATCTGTTCGCGTCAACTCTGCTTGCGCTGTGTCCGTCATGCACCGCGCTTCTCCCACTCTAGCGACCACATAGGTATAATGCGATTTTTTCGTTTTCCTGCTATTAGCCGTCACTGGTTCTCTTTTGCTCGCGATAAGTATCTCTCCATTCTCGCCTGCTGTCCGTCTGCAATCCTACTCCACTTGATAGCGAGTGGTTTTTTGCCCGTGCGACATGTTTTTATTTCAGCGTATGGACCTCTTGTTTCAATCTTCCTTTGGTGGCCCGATCTTCCTACTCCTCCACCCTTGAGCGGTGCGTTCCGCTCATTGCTTAACCTATTGGCTCAACCACCTGCTGAGTACTCCTTAGTCCCTTTGTCATCAGCCCTCCGCTTTACTTTCTTCGTGTCTGCGTTGTCTAGTTCTGGCGAACAATTTTCTGTGATTTCTCCCAGTTTTTAGTGAATGTTTCTATTTGCGATTTATCGGTCGTTAAGCGAGTTCTCGTGGAGATCATCTTTTCGCGTGCTGGTCGACTGGCTGTCGCTTGCTTGCGAACACATGTTCTTTGGACAGTTTTGTGCGGACCCTGCTGTAGTTATATGGTGCATCACAGTTTTGCGCGTTTTCAACGTAGGAGTTAATGCGCTCTTGACTGGCCTTCCAACCCTGCACTGTGCCGATTTATGATTGCGTTTCCACGTGTTACGTAACTTCCCCCCTTATGATACAATAACGCACGCTAGTGTTTTTGGTGTTAGTAATTGAGTTTATTACTATAATCAAGTGGATATCTATCCGCGCGGGATAGTCTCGTGACGATTTTTGCTTTTGCTCTGCTGTTAGCGTTGTAATTTTTTGTTTTATTGCGGGTTGTTGTTTGGCAGTGTGTCGTGTTTTTGGTGTGTCGTTTTTTGTTTTTTGTTTTCTATGGACGTTGTTCGTTTGCTCTTGGTGTAGCGATTTTTGCGGTTTTATTTAAAGTTTTTGGTAATAGTTTGTTTTTTTTTGTTTATGTTCTAGTATGCGATTTGTGCGATTTTTGATTGCGATCGTTTATTGATCTTCCAATTGTTGTTGGTACGCGATTGTTTGTTTTGGCGTATGCGATTTTATTATTGCGTATAGTTCGCGATTGCGATAGTATTGAGTTAGCTCGCTTTTGTGTTTGCGATTTGTGCGTGGTGTTTGCGTTCTTGTGCGTTGCGTCCGGGGGTGTGATCATTTTTATTGTCTTTGGCTTTTGATAGGTCGGGTAGTCACGATTACGTTTTTTTTGCGTTGTTGCGTATGGCGGTTTGCGTGTTCTGTTCATGGTTCTGTTGACGTGGGTTGTGCGATGCTGGCGTTTTTCGTGATTGTTGTCGATCACTCGTGTGTGTGGTATTGTGAGGTGTGTGAGGTTGTAAGGTTTGCGATCCGTGTGTTTGCGATTTTTTTGCGTATTTTTTGTTGCGTTTGCGGTAGGGGCGCTGAGTATCTTTGTTGTGCTCCGTGTGCGGTTTTTATTTTTTGTGTTGTGTTTTCGTGCGATTCGTTTTTTGTTTTGTTTTCGTGTTGTGCGAACGAAACGTTTTCGTGTTTTGCAGTGTATGTTTGCAGGCGTTCGTGGAGACACTCGCCGCGTTTTTTATATTTTTTTCGTTGCGATTTTTTTTTTGTTTAGTGTGTTTTTAATTGTCGTGCGGCTCGACGTGTTGTTTTATTTGGATCCGTACTTTTTTTTTTTTCGTTGTTTTGCGTTTTTTCGTGATGTCAAGTTTTTGGCGAGTAGTACTCGTGGTATTTTTAGTTGCTTAAGCGTTCTGTGCGATGTTGTTTGTTGCGATTGTGTGCGAATGACGTTATTTACGTGACGATTTTTTTGTTCCCGATGTTACTATGTGTCGTTTTAATGCGTGCAATAGCTCGTTTGAAAGCTAAGAGTGAGACAAATTCAGTGAAAGAATCGGCTTGTTCCTATCTGTCTTCGTTCAAAAGTTAGAGCGGTTACAAGATTTTAGGTCGGAGCTCGCTTACCTGAAAAAATCCTAAGTGTCAGAGTGACTTTGTATGGGTAAAATTTTGAAAATTTTCCAAAGTGTGGAATTTCGACCTGGGACCGTCACCAAAACATTTTCATCAAATTTAGAAATTTCACTGACGTCCCCCCCCCCCTCTGGACAGCTTGCTTCGATTTTAGCTTCCAGTGGACGGATTTTGTCGTGCGATAGCTCGTTTGAAAGCTAAGAGTGAGACAAATTCACTGAAAGAATCGGCTTGTTCCTATCTGTCTTCGTTTAGATGTGAGACGCCATTTAAGATTTTGGGACATTGGCGAAAAACGACAGAGTTAGAATTTGGGACGTTTTGGGCTCTAGCTTCAAAACGAAGCATCGGATGGGAAAACGGATTTCAGATTTGGAATCAGCGTGAAATTCTTTATCTGTATGGTGAGTTTCAAGTCAATCGGAGAGAAAAAATTTTCAACATTTTTCGAAAAAACGACAGAGTTAGAATTTGGGACGTTTTGGTGTGTAGCGCCCAAACGAAGCATCGGATGAGAAAACGGAGGCCAGATTCGGAATCTACGTGAAATTCTGCATCTGTATGGTGAATTTGAAAGCAATCGGAGAGAGAAAATTTTTCGCTGACGTCCCCCCCCCCCTCTGGACAGCTTGCTTCGATTTTGGCTTCCAGTGGATGGATTTTGTCGTGCGATAGCTCGTTTGAAAGCTAAGAGTGAGACCAATTCAATGAAAGAATCGGCTTGTTCCTATCTGTCTTCGTTTAGATGTGAGACACCATTTAAGATTTTGGGACATTGGTGAAAACGACAGAGTTAGAATTTGGGACGTTTTGGGCTCTAGCTTCAAAACGAAGCATCGGATTGGAAAACGGATTTCAGATTTGGAATCAGCGTGAAATTCTTTATCTGTATGGTGAGTTTCAAGTCAATCGGAGAGAAAAAATTTTCAACATTTTTCGAAAAAACGACAGAGTTAGAATTTTTGCGATGGCTGCCTACTGTAGAGCCAAAACGAAGCATCGGATGGGAAAACGGAGGCCAGATTCGGATTCAGCGTCAAATTCTACATGGAAATGGTGTATTTCCAGCTCAATCGGAGAGAAAAAATTTTCACTGACGTCCCCCCCCCCCTCTGGACAGCTTGCTTCGATTTTGGCTTCCAGTGGACGGATTTTGTCGTGCAATAGCTCGTTTGAAAGCTAAGAGTGAGACAAATTCAGTGAAAGAATCGGCTTGTTCCTATCTGTCTTCGTTTAGATGTGAGATGCCATTTAAGATTTTCGGACATTGGTGAAAAACGACAGAGTTAGAATTTGGGACGTTTTGGGCTCTAGCTTCAAAACGAAGCATCGGATTGGAAAACGGATTTCAGATTTGGAATCAGCGTCAGATTCTTTATCTATATGGTGAGTTTCATGTCAATCGGAGAGTTTCAAGTCATCGGCGAGAAAAATTTTCAACATTTTTCGGAAAAACGACAGAGTTAGAATTTTTGCGATGGCTGCCTACTGTAGAGCCAAAACGAAGCATCGGATGGGAAAACGGAGGCCAGATTCGGATTCAGCGTCAAATTCTACATGGAAATGGTGTATTTCCAGCTCAATCGGAGCACTAGAACCGGAGATAGACGGGATTTTTAGTGTTTGGATGATGGGTATTACGTCATCAGCTGATCGCCACACACTATATAAGCTGGGAACCAACGGAGACTTGTCATTTAGAGGAGAACGACTGTCAGAGGTAGGTCGTCTCTCTGAGCTCCGATGATAGCTTCGGACATTCCAAATTCCAAGTTTCTGTAAGAAACCGACTTAGAAAATTTCATTGCTGATATCAGCTAAGGCGTCAGACTTAGAGGTTCGCCAGGAGATGGCCTTCGTCTCCAGGCCATAAAAGACTCCAAAACTTTAAAGGCTCGTAACTTTGCTTCTACAAGTCCGTTTGACTTGATTCAAAAAAGGTTCGGTCGCTATTGACCTGCCCTAAGTGATGGACTACTTATAAAATTTCATAAGTAGTGCTAAAAAGTTGAAAATTTTAAATTCACTAGTTTTGGAGGTTTTCTGGGGTTTTCGACCCTGCTGAAGTCAATGAAAGCATTTTTAATGATGTCTGAGCCAGTCTTCTCATGGTATAAGCGGCTTTTCACTGAAAGCGAGCAAGACACGGAGAGTTTTGCTGTAATATTCCACTGACAGGGTGTTCCTTCGGGACGGCGGACGATGCCGTAGTGATAAGTGTGGCAAGGGAATGTGTCATATTTAAGACCGTAACCGCTGGACAACTCATGTCTCATGTTGGGCATTTGACACAGCTCTCAACGTAGCACTTTGAACGCCAATCGGTTGAGTCTTAGCTATCTTGTCATGGGTGGCCTCTAAACATCTCCATTGCAAAACGCTGGTGAATCAAGCTCTCTACGGCTTGCTATCAAGCTGATCAAAGCAACAACTTGGGATGTTTCCTCAAGGTTTTCAAGTATGCGAAGTTCAAATCTGCTATCAGATTTCAAATTCAACTAAGACTAAGGCAGCTTTGAGGGGTTAGATCCCAGCTACTGTTCACTACCTTTGACTCGGCGTTCCTGTTACCACTTCGGGGCAGTGACAATGATGTCTTCAGCTGTAAAGAGCGGGTATCGGGGAAGATCTCTCACTTCCCTAGTGATCAGTACAAGGCCTTCGGGCTGTCGACGGGATCGAGTGCCACTCACTACACTCAAATCTATCATTCCTCACTAAGTGTAAATTACTGACTATACATTTGTCCTGCTATCAGGTTATTTTTGACTTGCTATCTAGTTGAATAGTCTCTTGCTATCAAGAGATTCACTTCTACTCATAAAGCACATCATCGCTGTAATACCTCCTTTGCTCGAGCGTTCCTTCGGGACGGCGGGTACTGCCGTAGAGGGATTGTGTTGCACGGGTTGTTCGTCGTTTGTTAGACCGAAACCTCTGAGCCGTTGCTCATGTTGGGCGTTCGACTTCATACTCAACGTGACGCTTTCTCTCGCCAGGTCAGAGTACTTCAGCCATTCGACAAAGGTTAGTCTTTATGATATGGAGTAGAGTGAAATGTAATTCATTAGATGTCCCTTCAATGATTGTTCCCATGATAAACGTTGATGAGACAAATGAAATGATTCTCATCTTCCCTTTTCAATGATTGAAATCTACTAACACACTACCGTATAATCGGCCACTATGGGGCAAGACATGATAGAGCCTTCAATGCGCTTTGCCCTGGGCAGTCTTTAGACTGGCGAATACTATCATTAAGTTGAATCTGCTATCAGTCAACTTGAACGTTGCGTCGCATTAGAGGGGTATATAAACCACTGCCTCTCATTTCATTTCAATCATGCAGACGCCGAACAGTCAAGTCAGCTCTCCTCGCGGACCGCAGTTAAGGCCGCGAAATTTATTTGAGGAGTTTGTCAGGCTAGAGGAGCAAGACAGAGTTTTTAATAATCTTGCTCGGATTGGCAATCCGATGACAGCAACTGCTGCCAATCCAACGGAATGGCGCTACATTCCACTTTTTAGCCATGTACCAGTTAGTGTGGAAGTCGACAGTGCTACCAAAGAGAGAGTCTTTGACTCTCTCAGCAGAATTGGTAGGGTGTAAGATGACGTTACTCCCGAGAACGAACCATCGGCTCTCTTAAGGGCCACCATGGGGCAAGACATGATAGAACCTCCTCGCGGTTTGCCCTGGGCAGTCTTCGGACTGGCGAATACTATCATTAAGTTGAATCTGCTATCAGTCAACTTGAACGTTGCAAATGAAGTTCGGTGTAATACTTCCTTTCGACGGGCGTTCCTGTAAAGGGCGGCGGTGAAACCCGTAGCTATGTATACCGCAAGGGACATTCGGCAATGGTCAATCTTGTTAAACCTCTCTGCGTCATGTTTGCAAGTGATTGCCTCTGTCTCAACGTAGTATGCATTCGCGCCAGGGCGACATTTAGCCAACTGTCGAAGGTTGCCTAAAACTTTCCATTGCATACGTTATGAGAACCATGAGTTCTACCTGTCTCTATCAATGAGACGAATTGATGAATGGAATGAAATGGGAGGACACTCACGCGCCACACGCAACATAACACACTTCTCTCTTCCGTAGTCTAACAAGCTCTTTACACATGGATCGCAGTCGATTGCTATCCCTGTATCAGAAGTGTAAGCTATCTTAATTTATTTGACACTATTTTATCTACCATCATCGTCCATATGAAATGTTTTTAGATTTACAAGTTAGACTAAGCGTGCTACTATTTCCAAATGAAAAAGTATACATGGTTAAATCATCCACTTAAGCCCATCCATAGTCTAACAAGCTCTTTACACATGGATCGCAGTCGATTGCTATCCCTGTATCAGAAGTGTAAGCTATCTTAATTTATTTGACACTATTTTATCTACCATCATCGTCCATATGAAATGTTTTTAGATTTACAAACGGGTCCCGTAACTAAGGGACCCGTTACTAAGGGTCGGGCCCCTTTAGAGAATATATAAGAAGGAGTTTGAATGTAGATGAATTATACCGTTGAAGAAGACTACTCAGATACAATATGGCAGTAGCCGGTGAAGTAACGATATCTACAACGTCAGCATCAACGTCAGCATCAACGTCAGCATCTATTTTCTTCCCATTGCTTCGGGATCGAGTACCTGCAATGGTGTATCGAGATATTCCCCTTTTCGCTGGGGATGTGATCCTATCAGATAAGATATCATGTGTGGTGGTCAAGCGGGCTGTGGTACAGACAGAGACTCACATATTTCCAACTACGATTGACACTTTTTATTTTACTAAATCACCTGTATATCGTATACATTCAAGTACGAATGACCCACCGGAGAAGCCACTATACATGGAACGAGATGTGCCTATGTACGAAGGGGATGTAATTCTGGGGTACTCCCCTACAAGAATGATGATACGTCGTGCACCAGGATGGGTGGATGATGGAAGGTGGATGGGGGCGTATGTGGAAGTTGAACATCATTCAAAGCCACTCATGGACCCACCGTATGAGACGCAACGATTCCGTCTAGATGGTGAAGCATGGATTCGTGTCATTCCCAACGGATGGTACAGAGACATTGATGAAGAGAGAGGTGATTATAAGTCCTTTAGTGAAATAAGTGGAGAATTTGTATTTCAATGAACTTTTATGTATATATTGAATGAACTTTTATTGAATAAACATACTTCATACATGTGATCATTTTCCTTTGAGTTATACTATAATGAATAGGATGGTATTAGAAGAAGATGGATATGGGTATAAATAAGTTAAGTGAAAATAGATGGGAATATAATCATCATGAGTGAGGTTCCAGAGTGTGAGGTTCCAGAGTGTGAGGTACGTTATCCAATACGTCATTGGAAAGGTAAATTTTGGCAATATCACCGTACCATTCCATTATTTCATGGAGACAAGATAATTTCAGAGACGAAGAACTGTGTAGTGATATCACGCCGTAAGATAGAATTGGAAAATGAAATAATTCCAACGTATATTGACACATTCTATTTTGAAGTAACACCGACATATCAGCATCCAATTACAACAACGGTGGAGAAACCGAAAGACTGTCTTTATTTTGAACGTGATTACATTCCAATGTATGAAGGAGATGTAGTTATATCATGGAATCCTACAGAAACATGTATTCGACGTTCTCCAGGTAGAAAGCGTGAAGATGGAGGAGGTTTGGCACGGGCTATGTATATAGTATATCAACATACTCCAGAAGTGTATAAACGACCGAAATTGACACGACGATTTCGTTTGGATATTGAGAAGAAGGTGTGGGTTCAGATTCTTCATACTGATACATTGACTGACATTGAATGGACGGGTGGACAAACGAGGTGATTTCAGGGTCCCCTGAAGGGACCCATGAAGGGATCGGGTCCTTTGAGAGATGTATATAAGAGTGGATGAAATGAGTGTCACAATCATAATCATGGTAGAAACAAGAGAAGAGTTGAGAGTAAGGCAGCGTGAGGAGATGAAGACCATCAAACAAATGATTGAAAGATATAAGAGGAGAGCCTATAAATCGAAGAATCCAGAGAAGATCAGAGAGTGTGAGGACACATGCGACTTTGTGCTGAAAGCGACGATAGTGAGTCATCAACGACAATCAAATTATTGGAGAGATGGATTGTGGAAGGGACCCGATAGAGGACCCGATACCTTTTAGAGGACCTGATACCTTTTAGAGGACCCGATCCACTAAAAACTGTATATAAATGACTTTTGAAATCATTTACTTCATATTTTGACTTGAGCTAGTGAACATGCCCGACGTAACGATGATCCAACCTTTACGGATTCGCATTCCCGAAGTGTTAGTGCCAGAGAGCGACGAGGAAGACTGGCCAACTGATCTTCCGTCTGGATGGGGATCGTGGCCCGATTTGAGTGAATTGACTGATGAAGGACTTCCAGAGTTGGTGACGCCTACCCCGATGGACAATCTTCCTCCAAGGTTTTCACCAGACATTACACAGTTGGACAGATTTTTAAATTCACCATCTTCCAGTCGGACGAATTTTAGTGAAATGACGGATGAAGAGTGGGTGACGTACGAAAAGGAGAAGGAGAAGGAGAATAATCCACCTAACTCGAGGGCAGGATCTCCGGTGGTCCCATTGGGATTACGTATGCTTATCCCACAATTGCCGCATCGACAGTTTCATGGACGCATTTCATCAGAATCAAATATACGACGTGAGGTGGATTTGGTGGATGAAGCGTTGGTGCATGCCATTGATATGAACAGTGTTTTCTCATGATTTACTTTCTCATGATTTACTTTCTCGTGTGTGCTTCTTCAATAAACTTACATGGTAAGCCTTGATTCTTTTGAATGAAAGGGTATGGGATGTAGAAGTTTAAGTAATCATATACATAGCAGATTGTATGAATCATGCCATGTTATAGACGAAGACGAAGACGTCAGAGAGGGGGTATTCTTTTACCTCTAGCGGGAATGCTTGGTAAACATTTTGCAGGAACTATTACAAAGGGTGTTTCACGACATATAGCAAGGAAAGCCATTAGACGTATTAAGCGAAAGCGCTAAGTAACAGTGAATGGAATGTTATTATGACAATGCCATATCGTACTAGACGAAGACGAAGACGAAGACGACGTCAGAGGGGTGGTCTTATCATTTCAATTTTACCACGTGTCCTTAATAAAGTAATGAAAGTAATGACACATCGAGATCTAGGTGCAGGTCCTACATTGCTGCATAGATTTGGTGACGAATAAGATTTACTAGTTTGCAATTTAGACTAAGCGTTCTATTATTTGTAAATGAAAGATATAGTTTCAATAGTTTACACGTTAAAAATAAAAATTCAATAGTGTGTATGTTAAGAATAAAGTTCTATCTGTTTGTATGTTAGAAATAAAATGAAGTTTCATCAGTTTACAAGTTAAGAATAAAGTTTTATCTGTTTGTATGTTAGAAATAAAACAAAGTTTCAACGGTTAACAAGTTAAAAATAAAGTTTCAATAGTTTACAAGTTAAAACTAATGTTTCAATAGTGCGTATGTTAAGAATAAAGTTTTATCTGTTTATATGTTAGAAATAAAATGAAGTTTCGCCAGTTTACAAGTTAAGAATAAATTTTATCTACTTGTATGTTAGAATTAAAACAAAGTTTCAACCGTTTACAGGTTAAAAATAAAGTTTCAATAGTTAACACGTTAAAAATAAAGTTTCAATAGTGTGTATGTTAAGAATAAAGTTCTATCTGTTTCTATGTTAGAAATAAAATGAAGGTTCATCAGTTTACAAGTTAAGAATAAAGTTTTATCTGTTTGTATGTTAGAAATAAAACAAAGTTTCAACCGTTAACAAGTTAAAAATAAAGTTTCAATAGTTTGCAAGTTAAAACTAATGTTTCAATAGTGCGTATGTTAAGAATAAAGTTTTATCTGTTTCTATGTTAGAAATAAAATGAAGTTTCGCCAGTTTACAAGTTAAGAATAAATTTTATCTGCTTGTATGTTAGAATTAAAACAAAGTTTCAACCGTTTACAAGTTAAAAATGAAGTTTCAATAGTGTATATGTTAAGAATAAAGTTCTATCTGTTTATATGTTAGAAATAAAAATGAAGGTTCACCAGTTTACAAGTTAAGAATAAAGTTTTATCTGCTTGTATGTCAGAAATGAAATAAAGTTTCACCAGTTTACAAGTTAAAAATGAAGTTTCAATAGTGTGTACGTTAGAAATAAAGTTTCAATAGTGTGTATGTTAAGAATAAAGTTTTATCTGTTTGTATGTTAGAATTAAAAAACCGGTTTCAACCGTATACAAGTTAAAAATAAAGTTTCAATAGTTAACACGTTAAAAATAAAGTTTCAATAGTGTGTATGTTAAGAATAAAGTTCTATCTGCTTCTATGTTAGAAATAAAATGAAGTTTCATCAGTTTACAAGTTAATAATAAAGTTGTATCTGTTTGTATGTTAGACATAAAATAAAGTTTTAGCTGTTTGTATGTTAAAAATAAAATAAAGTTTCAATAGTGTGTATGTTAAGATTAAAGTTCTATCTGCTTCTATGTTAGAAATAAAATGAAGTTTCATCAGTTTACAAGTTAATAATAGAGTTTTATCTGTTTGTATGTTAGACATAAAACAAAGTTTCAACCGTTAACAAGTTAAAAATAAAGTTTCAGATTAAAATAAAGTTTCAATAGTGTGTATGATGGAAATAAAGTTTAAGCGCTTTGTGCGTTAAAAATAAAGTTTCAACATTGTGTACGTTAAGAATAAAGTTCTATCTGTTTATATGTTAGAAATAAAATGAAGTTTCGCCAGTTTACAAGTTAAGAATAAATTTTATCTGCTTGTATGTTAGAATTAAAACAAAGTTTCAACCGTTTACAGGTTAAAAATAAAGTTTCAATAGTTAACACGTTAAAAATAAAGTTTCAATAGTGTGTATGTTAAGAATAAAGTTCTATCTGTTTCTATGTTAGAAATAAAATGAAGGTTCATCAGTTTACAAGTTAAGAATAAAGTTTTATCTGTTTGTATGTTAGACATAAAACAAAGTTTCAACCGTTAACAAGTTAAAAATAAAGTTTCAATAGTTTACAAGTTAAAACTAATGTTTCAATAGTGCGTATGTTAAGAATAAAGTTTTATCTGTTTCTATGTTAGAAATAAAATGAAGCTTCACCAGTTTACAAGTTAAGAATAAAGTTTTATCAGCTTGTATGTTAGAAATAAAATGAAGTTTCACCAGTTTACAATTTAAAAATAAAGTTTCAATAGTGTGTACGTTAGAAATAAAGTTTCAACCGTTTACAAGTTGAAAAATAAAGTTTTAACAGTGTCTACGTTAGAAATAAAGTTTTATCTGTTTGTAAAGTACGATCGTAGGATTTACTAGTTTGCAAGTTAGACTCAGCATTCTACTAGTTGTAAATGAAAATATCGTTTCAACAGTTTACAGATTAAAATAAACTTTTAACAGTGTGTACGTTAGAAATAAAGTTTTAGCTGTTTATATGTTAGAAACAAAATAAAGTTTCAACAGTTTACAAGTTGAAAAATAAAGTTTCAACAGTGTGTACGTTAGAAATAAATGAAAGTAAAAACTTCATCGTATGAGTATTCAAAGCATGTTTTGTAAATCAAATGTGTGTAGTCCTGACATGATAGAATCGCGTTAGAAATAAAGTTTCAGCCGTTTACAAGTTAAAAATAAAGTTTCAACGGTGTGTACGTTAGAAATAAAGTTTTAGCTGTTTATATGTTAGAAACAAAATAAAGTTTCAACAGTTTACAAGTTGAAAAATAAAGTTTCAACAGTGTGTACGTTAGAAATAAATGAAAGTAAAAACTTCATCGTATGAGTATTCAAAGCATGTTTTGTAAATCAATTGTGTGTAGTCCTGACATGATAGAATTAAGCTTGACAAACGCGTTTTGTCAAGTTTGATTCTATCATGTCAGGACTACACACAATTGATTTACAAAACATGCTTTGAATACTCATACGATGAAGTTTTTACTTTCATTTATTTCTAACGTACACACTGTTGAAACTTTATTTTTCAACTTGTAAACTGTTGAAACTTTATTTTGTTTCTAACATATAAACAGCTAAAACTTTATTTCTAACGTACACACCGTTGAAACTTTATTTTTAACTTGTAAACGGCTGAAACTTTATTTCTAACGCGATTCTATCATGTCAGGACTACACACATTTGATTTACAAAACATGCTTTGAATACTCATACGATGAAGTTTTTACTTTCATTTATTTCTAACGTACACACTGTTGAAACTTTATTTTTCAACTTGTAAACTGTTGAAACTTTATTTTGTTTCTAACATATAAACAGCTAAAACTTTATTTCTAACGTACACACTGTTAAAAGTTTATTTTAATCTGTAAACTGTTGAAACGATATTTTCATTTACAACTAGTAGAATGCTGAGTCTAACTTGCAAACTAGTAAATCCTACGATCGTACTTTACAAACAGATAAAACTTTATTTCTAACGTAGACACTGTTAAAACTTTATTTTTCAACTTGTAAACGGTTGAAACTTTATTTCTAACGTACACACTATTGAAACTTTATTTTTAAATTGTAAACTGGTGAAACTTCATTTTATTTCTAACATACAAGCTGATAAAACTTTATTCTTAACTTGTAAACTGGTGAAGCTTCATTTTATTTCTAACATAGAAACAGATAAAACTTTATTCTTAACATACGCACTATTGAAACATTAGTTTTAACTTGTAAACTATTGAAACTTTATTTTTAACTTGTTAACGGTTGAAACTTTGTTTTATGTCTAACATACAAACAGATAAAACTTTATTCTTAACTTGTAAACTGATGAACCTTCATTTTATTTCTAACATAGAAACAGATAGAACTTTATTCTTAACATACACACTATTGAAACTTTATTTTTAACGTGTTAACTATTGAAACTTTATTTTTAACCTGTAAACGGTTGAAACTTTGTTTTAATTCTAACATACAAGCAGATAAAATTTATTCTTAACTTGTAAACTGGCGAAACTTCATTTTATTTCTAACATATAAACAGATAGAACTTTATTCTTAACGTACACAATGTTGAAACTTTATTTTTAACGCACAAAGCGCTTAAACTTTATTTCCATCATACACACTATTGAAACTTTATTTTAATCTGAAACTTTATTTTTAACTTGTTAACGGTTGAAACTTTGTTTTATGTCTAACATACAAACAGATAAAACTCTATTATTAACTTGTAAACTGATGAAACTTCATTTTATTTCTAACATAGAAGCAGATAGAACTTTAATCTTAACATACACACTATTGAAACTTTATTTTATTTTTAACATACAAACAGCTAAAACTTTATTTTATGTCTAACATACAAACAGATACAACTTTATTATTAACTTGTAAACTGATGAAACTTCATTTTATTTCTAACATAGAAGCAGATAGAACTTTATTCTTAACATACACACTATTGAAACTTTATTTTTAACGTGTTAACTATTGAAACTTTATTTTTAACTTGTATACGGTTGAAACCGGTTTTTTAATTCTAACATACAAACAGATAAAACTTTATTCTTAACATACACACTATTGAAACTTTATTTCTAACGTACACACTATTGAAACTTCATTTTTAACTTGTAAACTGGTGAAACTTTATTTCATTTCTGACATACAAGCAGATAAAACTTTATTCTTAACTTGTAAACTGGTGAACCTTCATTTTTATTTCTAACATATAAACAGATAGAACTTTATTCTTAACATATACACTATTGAAACTTCATTTTTAACTTGTAAACGGTTGAAACTTTGTTTTAATTCTAACATACAAGCAGATAAAATTTATTCTTAACTTGTAAACTGGCGAAACTTCATTTTATTTCTAACATAGAAACAGATAAAACTTTATTCTTAACATACGCACTATTGAAACATTAGTTTTAACTTGCAAACTATTGAAACTTTATTTTTAACTTGTTAACGGTTGAAACTTTGTTTTATTTCTAACATACAAACAGATAAAACTTTATTCTTAACTTGTAAACTGATGAACCTTCATTTTATTTCTAACATAGAAACAGATAGAACTTTATTCTTAACATACACACTATTGAAACTTTATTTTTAACGTGTTAACTATTGAAACTTTATTTTTAACCTGTAAACGGTTGAAACTTTGTTTTAATTCTAACATACAAGTAGATAAAATTTATTCTTAACTTGTAAACTGGCGAAACTTCATTTTATTTCTAACATATAAACAGATAAAACTTTATTCTTAACATACGCACTATTGAAACATTAGTTTTAACTTGTAAACTATTGAAACTTTATTTTTAACTTGTTAACCGTTGAAACTTTGTTTTATTTCTAACATACAAACAGATAAAACTTTATTCTTAACTTGTAAACTGATGAAACTTCATTTTATTTCTAACATACAAACAGATAGAACTTTATTCTTAACATACACACTATTGAATTTTTATTTTTAACGTGTAAACTATTGAAACTATATCTTTCATTTACAAATAATAGAACGCTTAGTCTAAATTGCAAACTAGTAAATCTTATTCGTCACCAAATCTATGCAGCAATGTAGGACCTGCACCTAGATCTCGATGTGTCATTACTTTCATTACTTTATTAAGGACACGTGGTAAAATTGAAATGATAAGACCACCCCTCTGACGTCGTCTTCGTCTTCGTCTTCGTCTAGTACGATATGGCATTGTCATAATAACATTCCATTCACTGTTACTTAGCGCTTTCGCTTAATACGTCTAATGGCTTTCCTTGCTATATGTCGTGAAACACCCTTTGTAATAGTTCCTGCAAAATGTTTACCAAGCATTCCCGCTAGAGGTAAAAGAATACCCCCTCTCTGACGTCTTCGTCTTCGTCTATAACATGGCATGATTCATACAATCTGCTATGTATATGATTACTTAAACTTCTACATCCCATACCCTTTCATTCAAAAGAATCAAGGCTTACCATGTAAGTTTATTGAAGAAGCACACACGAGAAAGTAAATCATGAGAAAGTAAATCATGAGAAAACACTGTTCATATCAATGGCATGCACCAACGCTTCATCCACCAAATCCACCTCACGTCGTATATTTGATTCTGATGAAAATGCGTCCATGAAACTGTCGATGCGGCAATTGTGGGATAAGCATACGTAATCCCAATGGGACCACCGGAGATCCTGCCCTCGAGTTAGGTGGATTATTCTCCTTCTCCTTCTCCTTTTCGTACGTCACCCACTCTTCATCCGTCATTTCACTAAAATTCGTCCGACTGGAAGATGGTGAATTTAAAAATCTGTCCAACTGTGTAATGTCTGGTGAAAACCTTGGAGGAAGATTGTCCATCGGGGTAGGCGTCACCAACTCTGGAAGTCCTTCATCAGTCAATTCACTCAAATCGGGCCACGATCCCCATCCAGACGGAAGATCAGTTGGCCAGTCTTCCTCGTCGCTCTCTGGCACTAACACTTCGGGAATGCGAATCCGTAAAGGTTGGATCATCGTTACGTCGGGCATGTTCACTAGCTCAAGTCAAAATATGAAGTAAATGATTTCAAAAGTCATTTATATACAGTTTTTAGTGGATCGGGTCCTCTAAAAGGTATCAGGTCCTCTAAAAGGTATCGGGTCCTCTATCGGGTCCCTTCCACAATCCATCTCTCCAATAATTTGATTGTCGTTGATGACTCACTATCGTCGCTTTCAGCACAAAGTCGCATGTGTCCTCACACTCTCTGATCTTCTCTGGATTCTTCGATTTATAGGCTCTCCTCTTATATCTTTCAATCATTTGTTTGATGGTCTTCATCTCCTCACGCTGCCTTACTCTCAACTCTTCTCTTGTTTCTACCATGATTATGATTGTGACACTCATTTCATCCACTCTTATATACATCTCTCAAAGGACCCGATCCCTTCATGGGTCCCCTTCAGGGGACCCTGAAATCACCTCGTTTGTCCACGTCCATTCAATGTCAGTCAATGTATCATATGAAGAATCTGAACCCACACCTTCTTCTCAATATCCAAACGAAATCGTCGTGTCAATTTCGGTCGTTTATACACTTCTGGAGTATGTTGATATACTATATACATAGCCCGTGCCAAACCTCCTCCATCTTCACGCTTTCTACCTGGAGAACGTCGAATACATGTTTCTGTAGGATTCCATGATATAACTACATCTCCTTCATACATTGGAATGTAATCACGTTCAAAATAAAGACAGTCTTTCGGTTTCTCCACCGTTGTTGTAATTGGATGCTGATATGTCGGTGTTACTTCAAAATAGAATGTGTCAATATACGTTGGAATTATTTCATTTTCCAATTCATTCTTACGGCGTGATATCACTACACAGTTCTTCGTCTCTGAAATTATCTTGTCCTCCATGAAATAATGGAATGGTTACGGTGATATTGCCAAAATTTTACCTTTCCAATGACGTATTGGATAACGTACCTCACACTCTGGAACCTCACACTCTGGAACCTCACTCATGATGATTATATTCCCATCGATTTTCACTTAACTTATTTATAACCCATATCCATCTTCTTCTAATACCATCCTATTCATTATAGTATAACTCAAAGGAAAATGATCACATGTATGAAGTATGTTTATTCAATAAAAGTTCATTCAATATATATACATAAAGTTCATTGAAATACAAATTTCCACTTATTTCACTAAAGGACTTATAATCACCTCTCTCTTCATCAATGTCTCAGTACCATCCGTTGGGAAAGACACGAATCCATGCGTCCCCATCTAGACGGAAGCGGGGCGTCTCATACGGTGGGTCCATGAGTGGCTGTGACTGAGGTTCAACGTCCTCATCCGCCCCCCTCCACCTTCCATCATCCACCCATCCTGGTGCACGACGTATCATCATTCTTGTAGGGGAGTACCCCAGAATTACATCCCCTTCGTACATAGGCACATCTCTCGATTCCATGTAAGTGGCTATCCTCCGGTGGGTCAATTCGTACCTACAGCAATTTGAATGTATACGATATACAGGTGATTGTATTATATTAAAAAGTGTCCAATCGTAGTTGGGAAATATGTATCTCTGTCTGTACCACACCCGCTGACCACCCACACAGATATCTTAGCTTAATAGGATCACATCCCCACGAAAAGGTATATCGCGATACACCCATTGCATACTCGATCCCGAAGCCAATGAAAAAAAAAAAAGAGCTGACTCGTTCTACTTAGATCTGACGTTGTATATATCTTACTTCACCGCTACAGTCCCAATATTGTATCTATATCTTTCTTCATACGGAATATTCATCTACATTCTAACCGTCTAGTTATTCTCTAATGGCCCGAACACTATCGGTCCCTTATTACGGACCCGTTTGAAATCTAAAAACTATGCAATGACGTTGATGTATATAAAATATGTCAAATAAATTAAATAGCTTACTCTTCTATACCGATAGCAATCGACTGCGATCCATAGTTAAAACCTTTTAACTATGAGGGCTTAATGGATTTTAACCAGTTGCTGTCATGTTGAAATAGCACGCTAGTCTAACTGGTAAATCTAGTAAACATTCATATGACGATATGTTATAAAATATGTCTAATAAATTATATACTTACACTTCTGATACCAGATTAGCTATCGACTGCGATCCATGTTAAAGACTTGTTAGACGAGGAAAGAGATGTTAGTGTTCGTTGGCGCTGAGTTTCCTCACCATTTCATTCAGTTCATCAATTCCTCATTGAAAAACAGTAGAACTCATGGTTCTCTTATCTAGGCAATGAATATTTTAGCAACTTCACAGTTTTGCTAATGTCGTCCCTGCGGCGAATGCATACGACGTTGAGACAGAGCAATGCACTTGCAAACATACGCAGAGAGTTAACATATGACCATTGCCGAATCCCTTCGTATACATTCGACTTTCACCGCCGCCCCTTTCATACGGCCCGTCAAATAGTTATATTACCCACCAAACTTTCATTTGCAACTTCAAGTTACGGATAGCAATTCAACTTAATATATGATTCCCAGGCCGAAACTGCCCAGGCAAACCGCGAGAGGTTCTATCATGTCTTGCCCAGTGCCCTTAAGAACTGGTGCTTCTCGGAGTAAATTGATGGTGTTGATCAGCAAAGAACGCAATGAATAAGATAGGTATTAGAATAGGATATACTACTATTGTACTTTTTCAACTTACAATTATCATCCTTAGCAGTCTCGCGCTTCCTATAAAATTGGTAATGCCGCCATTCTAAGTTAGCTGGAGCATTATTTAATATATCTTGCTCGCCAATTCAATAGATCAAATAATTATTCGTCCAGCTGTTAATTGGACTACTCCCCCAATGGTACCAATAAATTGAAATTCAACAAACGATCCTCATTCACACGTTCCCACACATCCTCATCTCCCAACGTTCGTCACACGCCTCCTCTCATCACCGCCGACCACATCCTCTCCAACCAACAGACCTCGCCTCAACTCACCATCTCCGCAGCATCTCCTCATACGTCGCTTCTGCCTCTCCATTCTCCTCTCCGCAGCACTCGCCCACTTCTCAACTCATCATTCGTTGGCTTCCCACACGCGCACATTCTCCTTCAACTCTTTCACAACCACTCCTCATACGGATATTCTCATCTGCCACCTCCTGACATTTCACTCCTTCATTTTCATCTCACTCAACTCACTCATCTCTCGCATTCACCTTCCTCAAAACTTCGTAGCGATACCAACAACATGTGCCCCGTTCTGCGACACATCTCTTTTCCATTCCTCATCCACCACCGTCTGCTTCCGTACCCCTACCACCCGTCACTATTGGAAATTCTCTTCGTCGCTAATAACAATATGATTCCTCATTCAAGACTCACTCCTCACTCACGTCCTCACTCGCTCCCTATCCAAATCACGATCATCCTCATTCATCACGATCTAACACGCTCTTCCCACTTTCAGCCTCAAACCGCCACACATTCTCTACCTCATTCACTCCTCACATCCCACGAGCATTCTCCACACATACCCACTTCTATTCCAACAACATTCCCCACAGCATTCTCATCAGACATCTCAACAACATGCCAACATTCGCCACCCCCAACTACGCTCCCTCTCTTCCACAATCAACTGTGGAAATCTCAATCATCACCAACCCTCCCTACACTCTCATAAAATACAACTCACCTGCCTCCGAAAACCGGCCTCCGCCCAACAACCAACAGCACCACTACTCAATTCCGCCTTCACACAGCAACCGCAACCCTATTCATGATAACCAGGTGTGCGGCCCCTTCCTTCTTATGTGTCCCTGAGACCGTCTCGGACGTTATTTCGTCTCAAAGCTCATTTTGATGTGAAATTGTGTGGTTCGATAGTAGGGACCTGTTTTTCGGACGGAGATTTCTCCGTAACTGAAAAAATATATATATAAGTTGTAAATCATGTAGTAATAGCATATTCGATAGCATTACACTTAGTCTGATTATAATGTGATGAGTGGATGGCACTCGATCGCCGCACAGCCCGAACCTTTACCCCATCACTAGGAAGTGAGAGATCTTCCCCGTGAACCGAGAGTTTCTGGATAGACTGCTGGGTCTCGGAAACGTTGGTGGGTTCATGGTTCGCCGTGGCTTTTGGGGAGGGGCACGTGGTGGAGGGCGGATTGACGTTGAGTGGGGGGTGCGGGGGGTATGTTGGGCTTTTTTTTCAGGGGCGGGGTGGCGGATGGGGGTGGTTTGTTTTTTTGGAGTTGTGGGGGGCGGAGTTTGCTTTGTGCGGTTGGGGATGAGAGTTTTGGTGAGGGGTTTTGAGTTGGTTTTGATAGTTTTCGGGTTGGGGAGTGATGTTTTTTGTAGAGGTGGCGTTGTGGGTGGGTTTGTTGTGATGTGGTTGTTTGTGGGTTGGGTTTTGGGCGGGTTGGTTTGAGGGAGAGTTGGGTTTTAGTGAGGGGGAAGGATTGAACGTTGGGTTTGGTGAGGTTTTTTTGAGTTGGGGTGGGGGTGGAGTGAGGTTGATTGGGTTTGTGGGAGTTTGGGCGGGGGGGTGGGGGGTGGGGAGCGAGTTTGGTGAAGGAGTGTGGGGGGCGCGTGTTGTTTTTTTTTTGGATGGAGGTGCGTTATTTTTTTTGGGTGGGGAGGGGGGGGAGGGATGGGGGGTGAGGGGGGTTGTGGTTGTTGAGTTGTTTTGTAATTTTGTGTAGGGGGGAGGTGAGGGGAGGGTGTGGGTGGGTGTGGGGGGCAGGGGGGGGATGTTTGTGGGGGGAGCGGGGGGAGGGGGGCTGGGTGTGGAGGCGGAGGGGGGGTTTGTTTAGGTTGTATTGGTGTTTGATGGTGGCGGGTGGATCTGATTATTATTTTATTTTTTTATTTGTTTTTTGTTTTTATTTTTTTTTTTTTTTTTTTGTATTTTATTTATTTTTTTTTATTTTTTTTTTTTTTTATTTTTATTTTAATTTTTTTTTTATTTTTTTATTTTTTTTTTTATTTTTTTTTTCTATTTTTTGTATTATTTTTTTTTTTTTTTTTTATATCTTTTTTTTTTTTTTTATTTTTTTTTTTTTTTTTTTTTTTTTTTTTTTATTATTATTTTTTTTTTTTTTTTTTTTTTTTTTTTTTTTTTTTTTTTTTTATTTTTTTTTTTTTTTTTTTTTTTTTTTTTTATTTTTTTTTTTTTTTATTTTTTTTTTTTTTTTTTTTTTTTTTTTTTTTCTTTTTTTTTTTTTTTTTTTTTTTTTTTTTTTTATTTTTTTTTTATCTTTTTTTTTTATTTCTTTTTTTCTTTTTTGTTTTTTTCTTTATTTTTTTTTTTTTTTCTTTTTTTTTTCTTTCTTCTAACCCCTCAAAGCTGCCTTAGTTAAATTTCTGATAGCAGATTTGAATGTAGTATACAGCCTAGAACATAATATCATCATTCAACATTCAACTTAGTCAACATTCAACATAATATCAACACTTAGTGAGGAATGATAGATGTGAGTGTAGTGAGTGGCACTCGATCCCGTCGACAGCCCGAAGGCCTTGTACCGATCACTAGGGAAGTGAGAGATCTTCCCCGATACCCGCTCTTTACAGCTGAAGACATCATTGTCACTGCCCCGAAGTGGTAACAGGAACGCCGAGTCAAAGGTAGTGATCAGTAGCTGGGATCTAACCCCTCAAAGCTGCCTTAGACTTAGTTAAATTTCAAATCTGATAGCAGATTTGAACTCAGGATACTTGAAAACCTTAGTCTATATGTTAAAACTTTGAAAAAAGTGAAAATTAAGAATTTTTAAAAAATTCCGCATTTTACTACTCATACTACTTTTAAAAAATTTTATCAGTAGTAAAGACACTATCAAACTCTATCATACAAACTTTGAATACAAGATAGCTGCCTACTCAAAAGATAGAGTCCTTTGCAACCGCGATATCGGGAGCTTCAGAGCGACGACCTCCTCTTACCTCGTCTTTCGATGAAGTGATCAGACTTACGTTGTCGGGGGTTTATATATGCTCGGAAGAAAACTTAAAATGGCTCTATCTCCGAAAGTATTCATCGTAGCGACATGCGGTTTGTTGCAAACGATTTGTCTCATCATTCTATACAATATGACACCTGAACCATTCTCATATGAACCACGAAGTTGATCCACCTGCACATGTGCATGTAACATGCCACAATGAAAAAATTCCTAATGTGAGAGCTCCCAGTGTGGTGAATATTTTGAAAAATTTAAACTTCCGAATTCAACTGGACCTTTAACTCAAAGTTTTGTTTCAGAAAAATTTTGTCCGAACGAGGGGGGGGGAGGTCAGCGAAATTTTGATGAAAAATGTTTTGGTGACGGTCCCAGGTCGAAATTCCACACTTTGGAAAATTTTCAAAATTTTACCCATACAAAGTCACTCTGACACTTAGGATTTTTTTCAGGTAAGCGAGCTCCGACCTAAAATCTTGTAACCGCTCTAACTTTTGAACGAATACAGATAGGAACAAGCCGTTTCTTTCACTGAATTTGTCTCACTCTTAGCTTTCAAACGAGCTATTGCACGACAAAATCCGTCCACTAGAAGCCAAAATCGAAGCAAGCTGTCCAGAGGGAGGGGGGGACGTCAGTGAAATTTCAAAATTTGATGAAAAATGTTTTGGTGACGGTCCCAGGTCGAAATTCCACACTTTGGAAAATTTTCAAAATTTTACCCATACAAAGTCACTCTGACACTTAGGCTATTTTATTATTCAGGTGATGCGAGCTCCGACCTAAAATCTTGTACACCGCTCTAACACCCCCCTTGTGAACACGGCTGGTCCGATTGACTCGCAACAAAAAATGTTGTCGAGCAGTTTTTTCTCCTCTTTCAAACGAGTAGCTGTAAGACAAAATCCGTCCACTAGAACCAAAGTTAGAAGATTGCTGTCGGGGTGGGGGGGGGTCAGTGAAATTTGATGAAAAATGTTTTGGTGACGGTCCCAGGTCGAAATTCCACACTTTGGAAAATTTTCAAAATTTTACCCATACAAAGTCACTCTGACACTTAGGATTTTTTCAGGTAAGCGAGCTCCGACCTAAAATCTTGTAACCGCTCTAACTTTTGAACGAAGACAGATAGGAACAAGCCGATTCTTTCACTGAATTTGTCTCACTCTTAGCTTTCAAACGAGCTATCGCACGACAAAATCCGTCCACTAGAAGCCAAAATCGAAGCAAGCTGTCAGGGGGGGGGGACGTCAGCCGAAAATTTTTTCTCTCCGATTTCGCTGGAAACATCCTTCCTAACCCAAAATTTCACGTAGATTCCGAATCTGGCCTCCGTTTTCTCATCCGATGCGTCGTTTGGGCGCTACACACCAAAACGTCCCAAAATATAATGTCAAAATATTTTGAAGAAACAGTTTTTCTCTCCGATTGCCTTGAAACTCACCCTACCGATGCAGAATTTCACGCTGAATCCGAATCTGACCTCCGTTTTCTCATCCGACCACTCCTTCCACTCGAAACACCCCATTTTACAACCCAACATTCAGCAGATTGCACCAAAAACATCACACACTATAGCCTCAAGACTAATCCTGGCGGTCGCCCACGTCAACCTAGACGGTCGCCCACGTCAACCAGGCGGTCGGACCAACTCACCCGAGTCTCACCCACTCTGTCGTTCCAGAGGGGGCGGGGGGACGTCAGCGAACATGTTGTGAACGTGGAGCCCACCTGGCCGGCACACCACGTCAGAACCACAACCCTCTGTCGTTCCAGGGGGGTGGGACTCAACCACGACGCCCCCCGGCGGCCGCCCACGACACGCTGCCGTGCCAGAGGGGGGGGGGACGCAGCGATGGCCGCCATCTTGCGCGGTCCAGAAGTGG